>JAXGGS010367720.1:0-12912 GCA_035585475.1 Armandia brevis
ACCTCAACCTCATTCATTGTAGGTGAAAGTTCATGCTGTTTAATTCCGTACATCTAGCAAGAGTGTCCCCCAGTTATTAGATAATCTAAACTTTGAAGTGAAACCAAATCGTTTATTCACTTATTTACTTTGGTAAAACGGTTGTTATTATCAACTACACGTGTTTCTCCTCGTACAGAGAGTCAAAGTCACAAATGAAAACTAATGGCAAATCGTTCTTAAATTTATCATCAGATTAATAATCAAAACTACATTTGTTGAGCGTGCTAATTGGTGTTTCCCATTGGCATACTGTCTTCATAGTTCGCCATCTCTTTAGGGTTCACTATGCAGTGGAAATCCATATAAGTGGTACATTTACCGTGTGTATGATATATGTGTATGCCTTTCTCATCTTGGGTCACCGAAATCAGTCTGCAAATCTCGCAGACAAATGTACCTGATGACATGCAACCTGATCGTCGTTAGCCCAGAACTAATTATTGTTATATTTAGGTACCACAAATTGAAATGACTCCAAACCTTCAGAATGACAAATAAAGAGGAAAGTTGTTTATTAAGTTAAGAGTTGTTTAGGCTGCGTAAAATTAATGATTAGTTTCTGGAGCTTCTTTTTTGCTCGAGCAGGGGGAGCGGGCGGCAGTTCTTTTTTCTGAAATGATACAGGGGGTGCGGGCGGCTTTTTTTTGAAAAGTAGGGCACGGGGGCCTTTTTTTAACCATTTTCGGTATTTTTCTCTCCCAATCGGGATGGCGGCAGCTGAGATTGAGGGTGCGGCAATCTTTTCTTCTATCCTGAGAAAGTGGGTGCGGCATGCACAGGTACGTTTTTTTTTAAATCCAAATAAAAAGGGGGGTGCACGGGGGTGGGGGTGGTGTCTCAGGCCCAAGCGGGCGGGCCTGAGGAACTATTTAATACTTTTAGGCAGCCTTATAGTTCTGACTACGAGTTCTACACATGTCCTGTAAGTTTGCCTCCATTTTTAAGACTGGGGAGATACTCCTGCGCCGATAGTATAGATATGTGCTCTTCAAACTTGAAAGATAAGGGTACGAGTATGATATACGATAAGGCATACAGGTATGTATAATGCTGTCAAAATACATTGTAGATTATATCCCATATTAAGCCGTATGAATAAAGTCAAAAGACTTATTGATATAGTTGGAATACATCATATAACGATAGAATATATGTTATACGTCTTTGTTACGATGAAACATATAAAGATAACATTTCTTACTATCTTGCCGCCATATGGTAGCATAAGTTTGAAAGATAAAACTAACAAATCAATACACATGGGTATTTTATCATATGAATGGAATGCTGCAAATCATAATGCCGACAAATTGTGACGTCGTACCTATGATATTGTTCCAACTGCAACATTTACCGTCTAGCATGTTTTTGCCCATATTGTATTCATGTGGTAAATTGCACAGAAGTTGCGAGATGTTAAAATAAAAGATTAAATGAATTTGTATTGCTCCAGCGTTTTAAGAGTTGATCGTACTGGGTAAAGTAATCATTGTTATGTATGTATACTTTGAAAATTTGACTAATAAATATTAATCAGGAAACAGTATAATTTAATCGATAGTTCCGCCTTTGATATCATCGATATTTTTCGAGCAAATACAAATATACATGTTATTGTGGTATTGCTAGACACGACTTGCCGAGAAATATAACTTTTATGACTCAACATTATGGAACATTGTCTATTGGGAGGAGGGGCATTGACTCGATGGAGCGGCTCTGACTAAATACAGGCGGTAAATATCACATGATAATCACACGAATAAACGTATGTATGAGATGATTCCAGTAATGATGATAGAAATGATCTATCTGACAGATAATAATTTTGTGATTAACATACTTGCGTTGTATGATTTAAGTAATTTCCTCATTGAGAGATTTCTCAGTGCTGATATAAACCATACATATACAAAAAGACCTGACGCACTATACGTCTCAGTAATATACAGACACATACGTACATGTTAAAACAATAAAGCAACATGGACCACAGCCCAAATGAAAATAAGACTTGTCCCCCGCACCCCTCTGAGTTTACTGAATACAGCCTAACCCGAGTTCTGTATGAATTATCTCAGACGAAGTGTTTTGAAGTTGAATGTGCGGTTAAACTTGCCGATGAAACAATGATTTTGACCCACAATTGTGCATATCAGATATTCCGCTCCACCGTACTATGATCTGCCTAATCAAACGCGTAACCGCTCCTTTGAACGTTATAAGGAGTTTAATGTTAAAAATCTGCACTTCTTAGCTATGCTGAAGGTGAAAAATAGCATGTATCTATCTATCTGGAAATAGTGATCGTATCGATCGAATTAAAACCATAGTCTCATGGTGGATAAAAAGTCAGGGTGTGCAAAATACGACATGTAACAACCAAATCAGAGAACCTTATCATGGACTAATTGGTCGGTTATATACTATCTTGTGCTACAGCGTGATCAACACGCCAATCTAGATTGAGTATAATTCGGGGTCTTTTGCCTGGAGAGCCACAAATGTATTAACCCAATTTCTACTTGTGAACTTAAAAGCTAGCAAAGCTTGACAGTACGTGCAGTTGAGCCTTGTTTTGCCTAACTAGCAAAAGTGACATGTCCGCAAAACAAGACAATACAAACCTAAGAATGTGAGAAATGTGTTTACTCATTACAATTAGGTATCAAACAATCATATTGGTATAAAACATGTTCACGTACATATGTATGTGTGTATGTTTGTTTACACGCGCAAGCTATGTAACGGGTAACATCGGCAAATTATCAACTAGATCTCCATTATGTATCTAGAAGAGTGCGACACCAATTTACCAGTTCCCATGCAATGTGAGTCCGCTGATGTTTTAATAACCAGTTCTAGTATGATTCCTGACGTACGTTTGCACCTGATAATGCGTGTGCACTTATTGCAGTAGAGGGGGGACCCCCTGCCATACACTACCTACAGGTTATATTATTGTCTGGCTTAAATGTGCAGGACACCTTCGTTCACTGTGTGGTTACATCGTATATTTGGCCGCAACTCAGGATAGATACATCATGGACAAAGAATGACTTGTATTTTCAGGTATGACTATATCGACCCGGCATTTCAAATGAATTTATCTTACTTCACACCCAAAATACTCTCTTACTCTGACTCTTAGATCTATCTGTCCGTTACCGCAACTCTTACTCCCATATGGTACCCCATTTCCTCGAATTCCGGAAGCGAATATTGTTAAAATGTACTGGATTAGAATCACGGGAATAGCCGACAAACATGTCATAGCAGACTTAATCCTTCCCGGAGTATATATAGTTTGAGACTAAAACATACCTTAATGTTTTTAGACTGTACGTCATAGACGGTTGATTGAATAAACTCTAGTATTTCATACTTCGAATTAGTTATTCCTGCTAGCTTATAGTTCAAGAATCAAGTCTGTTATGTTTAGTAACACTTAGTAACTATTGCTTATGAGGCTGTTACCCCCGCCGATCTATGACCGAGCGTGTTTCTCACTGTATTAACAATATCCCTAACGCGTTGCCTACTATATCAAATATCTGTATAACACATGCCGAATGGGGATATCCATAAATATACAGCTGCTCATAGCAAGTATTTGCAATGAATCAGCTGATACAAACCTTGCAACGTTTATCTACTGACACGACACAGATGAGGTGAACCAACGGTTCATACTGAGTCTGACTCATCATTAAAGAAATGACAGTTGGTAGATATTATGATATGAATACACATCACATTCTCCGTCGTAAAATTAGTTGCCTTCTCGACATATGTCTCTGTAAAGAAAAATTTAATCATCAGCAAGTCACACGAACAGCGATAAAAGATACACCACCTGCTTATAACAAGATACGCATGATTATGCACTGATGTCATCACGTAAGGGTAACCGTAAACAGAAAAGTCAACATGGCTACTTGGGAATTGTAATATCGGTGCTGCCTCATAACGGTGATATGGAAGATGAAATAAACCATTTACCTTGAAATAAACCCATTTGTGTGTATGCTGGACAATTGATTATTACTTTTTTTGCACAAACAACCATTGGATCAAAGCACCTACTGATGTATCTATAATGTTCCAGTGGAATTCTAGATTGTTGTGGCTTACATGATATTCGACGCGTATCACCCTGCACGAGAATGCATATTCTGAATTATTGTCATCTGATTACATTTGGGTCCCCGAATAAGGCTATATAATGTTTTCAATCGTGTAATCTAGTTGTGCAATTTAGCGGCGGATGACGATCAGGAAAATGGCATTTGATGGCTGCCCAAATCAGTGTTCTGAGGATTATTATATTACTACATTACCATATTATACCGTTGCAGATCGAAATTCACGTTGGTTATGTCGGCTCGTTATACCTTGACTAGCACTGCTAAAACAAGCATGCCATGCATCTGTTAGGCTGGCAGAAATACATTTACGCGTATTCTATCACCGATGAAGAGTTCATTAGTATTAGATTTGCGTTCTTCACAGGAGCGTAAATATCGATAAATCAGTAACAAAATGCAACTCTTTAACCTTTATTCACAGAGCCGGCTGATTATTTCTTCTGTACTTTAGATTCAAACACAAATACTTACGACATAGTTGGAATCATCTAGCCCCGACCCATCTATCATATACTATAGGTCACGTGCATGACTGCAATATCAACCTTTTATTTTTCACACCCTTAGTGCACTAAGTTGATCAAAAATATGCATTATTGCTTATTTGGCCTCAACCGTTAGTATAATTACGTTCTCGATGTCCAAGCAAAAACTTCGTTACATAGTTGGAGGGCCTCATTATAAGTCACCAGACATATCCGTCGTCTCGCCGTCTCACTTCGAACCTTCATTTACAGGTGCAGCGCGTTACTATAATTCTGGTTCGTGACGGTCTCGGTAAGAAATGTGAATACCATGCTCCTCATATCAGGCACAATATTAGCGACCAATAAAGATGATTGGCTTAACAACTTCGACGTATCAATTAGCTGATTCTTGGACTGACTTTGCATGGAGTCAAAGTTGGCTGAGTCCAAATGACCTAGTTTTTTTCATCAGAGTACCATTACTATTGGAATGGTTACGTAACGGTACATAAGGAATCGGCTGAATTGAAGCAGCGTAAAAGTAGTTGTCCCAGTTTCATACACGAACGCCAGAGTTCGCCACTGCTTCATCGTTCCCCATTCTGTTGATGTCCATATTCAGACTGTGTCATGTCCATGTCCATTACTGTTATCTCGAATCTGATCCTTGAAACACTTGAATGTCAATAAGGCTGCCACTATGTTTACTTTGACGCGCTTTCAAGATTCAGACAACAGGAAGTAATCGTAGAAACAGTATAATAGACAATAATCAGGGGCGGATGATGATATATGCTCCATATGCTATATTCTCTCGATGGTTAGTTTTGCTGTTGAATGTTTCCTACGCACTCCTGGCACGCACGTAGTCCGAGTGACCACATATTGTACTACAAGTAAAAATCAGTTAATGTATAACACGCTAACAAAATCAACCCTGTAACACCCATCCACTGATGATGACATGCATCCTTCAACGTCTTTAAGCTCAATATAGTGTGGTTAGGTTACTGACAGCTTTGACATACAATCTATATCATAAATCATTTTATTCACTATCACTCATTACACAAGATAGAGGATGTCCACTTGGAATCACTCTGGATAGGTGCTTTTCAAACAAGACGATAAGAACGTAAATATTATTATATGCAGTAACCAACTAACTCTGATAAACGTTTCATTTCTTCATGCAAATATTAGTTTTAATGCAGTCACAGTCTACTCGTTATTGTACTCGTTCCCTAGATTTTGAATGGTTGTCGGGCTGTTGTACCCGGCAAAAGTTTGGCATCGGTCAGTCTGGGAGGACCTTCTTTGAAACTTTATTTCTTCTTTATTCTCCGCTTTATTACCGCGCATGATTAATTTGTTCTACTTATTTTAACAACTTCGTTGAAAAAATTCACTTATTTAAATTAAGAGCCAACGCGACAAAACATCTATGATCTGAATAACAATCAATAACAGGACGTGTTGTACACAGATCACGGACCGGCTCTGATAAGCGTGATAGTAGTTTTTTCTCTTTCACAAATTGTCGCCAGAGTCCACCACTGTTTTATCGTTCCCCGTGCGCTGTATAAACGGGCACTTTATCGTGTGTGTTCACTATCATATCCAACATAAGGATGCGTTAAATTGATAATAATAATGGAGAGTATCTGATTTTTGCGACAAGTTTATTCTAAAAATTATTTTTTGCGAATGGCCTAACAATCGCCGATGACGTAGTTTAACAATCGTTAACGTAACGTTCGCACATGACGTTATTTAATAAAAATCATTATAATACTGCCTTGACTCGTCTGTGTAAAAAATCTCTGACAGCGGGCATACTTTCATTTCGCACAACAAACGTCCGAGGTCCACGGAGCTAGGGGCCACAAGGCTCTTCCTTTGTGCTGACCAATACCTGACCTGCGATGCTTTAAAATGCTCCACCACTCCCTGTGCCTAGTGGTAGACCACTCTCAAATGCCAAGGTGGCGACCTTCGGCCCCTCCTTCGACGCTAGATTGTAACATAGTTCGGGGACTTCTGTTTCCTACGCACTATTTTTGTTTCGTGAATTACTACAAATTATGTTAACATTTCAACCTTTATTTCTTACTTTGCGCTCACATTCCCCTGAAATCACGCGCTGCTCATCTGGCTAACACCTGTGCGATGAGCTTTCTTTAATCCAACAAACGTTGGCGCTATCTCCAGAAATCAACCAACATTGGTAGCACAAAATTTACTGTCCGGTCACCCAGTCTTTGCTGATTGTTTTACTGTTTGGTTACCTGATATACTGCATGATGACATTGGAAAAATCTGGCTCCATACGTAATAAGTAACCACATGCATCGTAAAATGTCCGCGTAGATGCAATCATGATATACATTCCTTTTATCATAGACATGTTGGGTTGGAGCGGGTGGTTTGACGGGGCGAGTAAAAAAGAAGTCATGTGTTCGTTTCAGACTGATGGAAATTATTATAGAGTGATTTGATAATCAGATATTATAACTATTTAGAACAAGGTAGGCGCCTTGACCGTTAAGTTATATTTTAAAAGTCATGCGCAGTGATGACCACCAACGACCTCATTGTTATCGATTTGTTTCTGTCAAATACTGTATCATCAGAAATCGGTCACTAAATAAATGATCATTCAAGGGTATTGTGCCAAATCGATTTTTAGTGAAATCAAACACTAGGGTTATTGATATGATGTCTGAAATAAGGTTGAAATGTATCAGAGGTATCTGGTAACAAGGAAGTCAATGATAATTCCTGGTTCCGTACTTAAATATAATTGCAATTATTGTATGAAGCGCACCACGATAATGTTCGGAGTAGTCAATCAATTTGTTTTAGATATTTTCGTAACTGAGTAGATCCTGTTGACTTGAATCCTTGTTATGTCACATACATTCAAATTAATTTTCTCTTACTTGGCCGACGCCCACTCAGGTTGAGACTATTCCTCACACTGGCAGAATGAAAAACTGAGAAACAGACTTTGATGTTTACCTTGATTTAATCTGAAAGTTACTCTGTAGAATATGACCAAGCTCCTTGCAAGTTACTAGTGATGGAGACACAGAGACACAAATATATATATATATATATATATATACTGTGCTTTATACAGGATTCTAAAAACCACAGTTGTCCACATTTGCCTACATATTAACCTTCAAATGAAGACCCCACAATACACACCATAATCTTGGTTCACGGAAGTAAAAGGAGATATTTACAGCATCATCACAAAATCAAAATTATGTTAGAAGACCTCACAGCAAAGAACATCCTACGGTTAAATGTATTTAGTACTAGTTTAGGGAAACGTATAAATATGTGCCTATTTGTCAAAACGCCTAACCTTTTGAAATACAAATATGTGCATATTGGGCAGTCGCTGAATGCCCTCTGATTATTTCTATGCATTATATTTCGTTTTCTATTATCAACCAGTTTAAGCACACATAGGGAAATACACACTTTGCTAATAAACCATACAAAACAATACAAAGCAGAGATATCTCCATAAAGGATAGAATTGAATGTCAACTATGCTCATGTTATAGTTATTAATTGAATATTTTGTGATTCATAGTAAATTGCAGCATTTGATAAAATAAATCCGAGAAGAAACATTATTATTACTGCCCTATCAAATGTTTCATTAATACAAATGTAGTAACAAAGTACTAATCTGGTAACACAGACTTTTAATTTTCAATTTAATCTTCTAAAAGATGCGTTACATTTACTTAATATCTAAAAATATGAATCAATTTGCTAATGTGCTAATCATTATTGTTATGGAATCACTAAATGTTAAATTATTAGATGTGTTTCTATACGTTCGAAAGCGTTATCATCAACAATTACAACACATTATCGCAGTGAAAGATAAAATTATATGGTCCCTGAATGTGTTTTTTTTGTTGGCGTTTGATGACCACGTATTGTATGAGAATGCACTCCTATGTATTTATTTGTCTTTGCATCACGAACTAATGAGCATGTTTATATTATGATAGAGATTTTTTGAATGTTAATGTTCATATAAAGTATGTTTCTGTATATCTCTTTTATTTTTGTAACGGCTAGTTCATATTTTTAGGCAAACTAATATAGTACTACAATGTTCTGAAAAAGGAATCAAATCACTGACTCGAATTGAAATGGTCAAACATGTATCAAAATTATCATAATTAGATATGAAATTAATCAGACAAACCCCTACTAACCGATCTGTTTTGATTTTGTTGCAACAAAAGAGATACAAAACGCTTAATCTAATTGAAAACGTTTTGAAGGCTTAATATTATTATCAAAAAACAGCTTACAAATACACTCTTTGTCGAAAAGGATAGGGCACCGGTGCCACCCTTTAAATCCAACTTCGCCGACAAACCACTTGTCAAAACCAATTTAATCTTATTCGTAAATATTTACATTGGATACTGAGTGTGCCATAATAGCTTTTATTATTATCTCGGGTTCTATCCTTGCCACACATCTCTGAGGCGTCTGTCTGACTTTGCTGACTTTGCTGTATGAACCAATATAGCAACATAGAGTAAACGCAGAAACAATATACCAAGGTGGCGTGAGGGGATACTTTAACCATACATAGTTGTGTATTATTGTCGTCAGCCTCCTTCTCAAGTCTCCTTCTGTAAACCTGCTACATAGAGGCTAACTTGCCAAAACAACTCGGACACACATACAGAGGATTCACAATCCAGGGTTACCTGCATGTCCGTTCACCAATAGAAAAATAGATAATAGACACTTGGGATCACTCTAGATAGTAGTTAGTCAAACTAGAAGACAGGAATGTAAATATTATGATATGCAGTAACCAGTGTGCATCACTGTGGTTCTTAATGTTTCAAATGAACAGTCTTATTTGTACAAATTAGCCTTCAAACTCAGAGCCTTCTGCATTAGTCTCCCTGCAGTTATAGAGATGGTGTGTCGTTGCCAAGCTTGTTGGCATCGGTCATTTTGAGATCTGCCCTCCTTTCAGACACTCATCATTGACATGTTCTCCGTAACGACATCGCTGTAAAACAGGTGAGGATGTGCGGCCTGCAGATCCATATTTTGCGTCTATCCTGGTGTTTAAGATCAATATATATGCGGTCTATATCAACAGATGTACGTCGCAATATAAACCCTAAACCGAGTGGCCCAATTAGAACAAGAGGGCTTAGCGAGCCGTCCGATGATTACAAGGGTGCTTTAAGAATGGGCAGAGCGCTAAAGATTGAACCAATTGACTTTGCTCATAATCTGCATTATTCTTAAAGTTTCCGCTTCAGAGCTATCCAAAAGTTCGTTCGATACTGTGGCATTTTAAGCACGATTAACATCCTAGAATACTGCACTAGCTTACATGAGTTAGTTTATCCCATTAGGGTTACTTAAGGAGCGTGATAGCACATGTTTCTTTTTCATAAACGGTCGCCAGAGTCCGCCACTGTTTTATCGTTCCCCATATTCTGTATAAGTCAATATAAATGGTGAATACCGAGCCTGATATGAGGATAATTGATGTTATTTCGAGAGTTATCTTTGATGAACCTCCCTGGGATGTTGATAAGTTGTCCTACTGCCCTCAGGGACTTTGATCTTTCTATGCCCCAGGCACCATCGTGTGCATTACCACAATATTAACCTTATTTTAGCCTATTTCTCCCTCAGGTGGCGTTCACAATGACCGGAAATCTCATGCAGGCTGCCCAAGTTTCCCAAATCTTTAGCAACAATTAAGCACACTTAGACCCAAGGCTTAGCATAAGGAAATAAGTTGTTATTCAGGGTTTTGTCTTGACCGTTAGGTGGGTGTCAATGAAGCTTTAAAGGTCAATTTTCTCCTGCGCCAGGGTAGGTGTGGCATATTTTTCATGACAAAGATTGGACGGAAGTATTTTTTTGTCGCACTTTGAAAATAAAAGCCTTTTTAGATCGACATGTTTCAAATACCCACCAGGATTTGGGGTAGAAAGTCATGACCATGTTTGCCGGGATAACTCTATATAAACTGGGTCATTTGCAACTGTGCTCCTCGCATCAGTCACTCGCGCAAGCATCCTGCTTTCTCTTGGTTACCTCGAATATCGAACTTTTACCGTCAGTTTCCCACACGTACAATTTACATGTTTTCCCAGTTTGATAATAGAAGATGATTCTGGTCTGACAGAGAAATATCGGTACAAATGCAATGTTATATCCAGCCTATGCTAAGTAGGCAAATATCATAACACATGTTAAAATCATCATATAAGAAAAAAAACAATACTAAGACATGTTCCCTCTGTGCATGGTTTAGGCGTTGCTTTTCCTGAGCGCGATAGTTAGTAGTTGTCTCATTTTTGAGACTGTCACCAGAGCTCGCCACTGCTTCAGCGTTTACCATGCGCGGTAAGACCAGAACATAGTGAATGTACCCCGTGTGTTATGATGTATATATTACTGTTATCTGTGGCCTTATCCTTGATACACCACTCTGGAATTTGATTGAGGCGGCTGCGTGACTTTGTTACCTAGACGTGTGAACCAGACAGCCGTTATCGTCTAGATAATAATTCAGACATTCATCAAACACGAAGACAATTTGCAAATATTATTGTGAGCCGATGTGTTTGATAAAGGGTCACGGACAGAGCTGGTAAAAGTCGATGTTGCATCTTATGAATTAATTAAATTAAATTTGTGGAACGTGTGACTATCAGTTGTAAATCATGTACTGATGTTGATGAATTAAAAAATAATTATAATCTTGGTGGGCTTAATTAGATAAAAAGTATGGCATCTAGAACTCGTCGTCTGTGTAACTATCGACGTTGAGACAATACCCTGGCATATACTGATCGACGGACGGCATTCAAAATAATGTGGGAGTAGTGACATTTACGCCGTAAAATGCCGCCAGAGCTCGCCACTGCTTCAGCGTTTACCGTGCAGTGGAAGTCCATATAAGCTAAGCAGGGGGTAATTATGATAGTAATAATGTGTTTAATATTGAGTCTAATCCTACGTACATCTCACTGGAATTCCAATGAGGCGGCCGCCTGAATTTCTAACAATTTACGTATCAACTCTAGCCAAGTCAGTAGCTCATGCAGGGTTGTGGTATACAATCTGCCATGAATATCCATATCAATATTCATTTAAACAGATACCCGTAACGCTAGTAATCCCGTCATAAACGTTTATCTTGTGCTTTTGATTTCACACTTGGTTATTAATGGCGAATCAAAAATATTTGAATGTTCTTCAACTTAATCAAAGATCTGCATCATAGATTTTCAATCACGGATACAGGCAAACATAACTTGCATACCGGCTGATTCAGGGCAAACCAGTGTGTGCGCCAGCAACACTCGACGATACCCACGTCAGTTACCAGGCAACGTGCCTTTTACTCAAATAAACCATGAACCCGATGTTGAGGACAATTCCATATAAGCGACAGAACCATAATCCCGTCAATATTCCACACCACCTGCTATCGATACCTTGATGACGAACCGAAGTAAAGTGGTTTACCGAGGGGGTGGATATCTGCTGGTTGATACACCGAGCCGCCTTATCTCTAAACTAACAAATGACAAGAGGTTCACACAATGAAAGGTGGCCACATTTTTACTTTATTGAATTTCTCTCGATCATAGAACAAACATTTATTAAGCTCAGGGAAGTTGATATTAGGTGACCTGAACAATACAATCTTGTCTATTTAAGTCTCGATGACACCTGGTACATTGTGTCTGTTCTAATCTCACGGGTTTGATACCGACAACAGTGTAGAGCAGAATAAAATTATCATTTACAAAGAATCTACTTAGTCTAACTTCCTCCTTCGACTACCTTTGTATCGGCGCCTAAACAGTTATCATCGTCACGCAGAAAATATAAGTTGTGGACACTTCATCGTGAGCGTGCGACAAAACACACTGTAATTCACTGAGTACGTTTCTTGCAACAAAGTCTTTTTCTGGGTGCTTGTCTCTCAAAATTCGCTTTTGTGTGTGTTGTGTGCATCACGCCGTTTCAGCATTCATACATGAACAGTCTTTATACAAACCCGATCGTCTGCTTTTAAACAGTCTGCTGAATTGCCATGTCATGATAAATGTTTGGATGCGAACATGATTACGGTATAAGTATAAGAACCCTTTAAATACGTTAGATCTCTGCTAAGGTTAGGCAATAACCAACTCAGTTTATGATCGTGAATCAAG
>JAXGGS010367942.1:0-12910 GCA_035585475.1 Armandia brevis
TCGATGCTTCCCCTCCATATGAGACGGAACTCTGAGAGGCCAGGTATTTCTGCGAGGCCAGGTCCACTTCAGACTGAACGACATCTTGGCCTAAATGAGAAAAGTTGACATGCATGTTTAACCGCTACTGTGTCAAACTCCACACATGAATCGGAAGATCGACCTGTTGTAAATGAAAATCACCAATCGATCAACTCATTGTCATTCTTCGATATGTTTATTAGGCGAATATGCATGTATTAAATGTTACCTGTCCGCTTGTAAACATTCCAAATGCCGACTGGGAGATAAGTGGTGTTTGACGCAACAACGCATAATTCGTTCTTGTTTTCTCCACCAGGTGTAGCAAACATGTGACAGTCAGATATGTGACAACTCCTGGCACATGAGAGTATTGAAGAGATCATAGGTGCCAGTACGCAGGGGCTCTCCGCGGTAATGTGAACTGTTTCACTCAATTTATAATTACTATCTGTCGTGCTGAAAGATATTTCCATTGATATGAAGACTATCGCCGATACAAGAGAAGCGCTGAGAATCATATAAGCTCTCATTCTCTCACTCTAGTCAAGCTACATTTCAAATCCACGCTCATTTGTTTCTGACAGCATCAATGTGATTTCATAAATATATGCATACATATCAGAGACGCCCATATTGATTTTTCACTTTAAAAAATTAAATGCTGTGCATTGTGTTTATTTTATAGGGCTGGGATAAGTTGTCTTATTTGCTCAGAGATCAATTGACCGACAAAAGTACAGCAGCTGCCAGCCAAGTATGACATTGATTGTATAATTGGCATGCCTATATATCACAATATTAAATCAACCTTCTCATGAATAAGTATGTATATCGTATAAAATCTTCTCTTTGAGATTTTTTTCTATCCCACAATCGGTAATACTGGGGGTACTTGGTGAAATCGACACCCCCACAGCCAAATCGAGCATATCCATTACTTTAAACAATACAACCATCAAAGAAAGGTTCACAAAGATTTTACCAAGCTCTCTTCTCCGTTAACATTTGTTTACTATCTTCCTTTAATCGATGTTGGAACATCCAGCAGAGTAACATGATACATTTACATATTTCATAAGTAGGCTGTCTGACACCACAATCATTAGTGTAATGACCAGGAATGCTTGGGAATAATGTAAATACATTATCATAAGACGCCGTTTACAAACGTATTAAATTGTGAGCGGGGACCGCAACCGACCTTTTCAACCGGATCGGTACAGACCGAGGTTTAAATTTAGTAGTAGTGCACTATGCGATACAGAACATGTACCTGTCATACTACTTCACAGACACGTTGGGTATCTGCTGTTGTGGAGAACAAGGAGTAGAATATGTATAGAGAATCATCTACATGAGATGTAATATGCCTGAATGTGTGATGCAGTCCGGTAATTAAGCAGAGGTGGTGCAAACCTCCATGATCATCAGTATGACTTGTAGTTAGACGACACGAGTGATTGTTATACCCAGCAGTTGTCATCGGAACTGCGGGTATATAAACAATTTCGTGGGTAATTTTATAATGGGAGTTATCCCCCCTTTGGCGCGCGAACCTAGCTCCCTTCAGGCAACCCTCCCCTCACGCATATATAACATCGTACCGGCATACCCTAGCTTTCACGAGTGTCTCCAATCATCTTCTCAAACTAATTTCAAATGCTATATCTGATTAATATTAAAAGTCTTTAATATCGTAAGTACACTCACTGAGTACAAAGTATGTTTTATCGGTTTAAAACCATACAAAAATTTGATATATACAGTTATTTGGATATTGGCATTACTATCGACATATATTGCGGTCTTATTTTCAAAAGTACTGTTATATCAATATATTGTTTTTACATATTATTATATAGTATTTATATATTTCCATTCCTTGCAGATTCAGACGTAGCTTCTGAAACATGTACACAGAATAAGACTCCGAGAAACGTACACAATTCAATTGCACAATAGTAAATCAAGTATTGATAATCATTTTCGAAATTGGCAAACACGTTCCAAAATTGACATGCTCCATGCTCAAATTTAATGGGCCTTTACATTATGATACACGGATGAAATATCGTTTTCTGTGTTGGCGTCAGCAACATTGCAATAATCACTTGACTCCTGCAAGCAATAAAGTTAAATGTATAATTATGATAGACCTGTCCGATGCGATATTATCAAAAGGAAATGAAAATGAGGTCGTATATTGATCCCTTAATGATAACTTGAACTGAATACCTGTTTTGCATCATTCACAGTGTCATACGCAGCAGCTGATGACGTCATGGTCGGTGTTTCCAATGACGCATAAGTGGTAGGTGGAGACACACCCTGCATGTTAAATTCAGCGTAGCCTTCACTCTCCTTATTCTCATTCTGTGGTTGTTTATTTTGCCTTTTCCTGTACAAGATAATTGTCACAACAGACACAATGGCGATGATACAAATGGCTGCGCACACTCCCCCGATGATTGCGCCAACCGATGTTCCGGAAGTACTACCCGCTGAAAACGAAATCGGCGTGATATAAATGATAGACGTGAATACAGTTATCAAATATAAGAGCTAGGCGAATTTGATAACATCCTTGATACACTATATCGATAACTGGAACCAGATGTTAAAAGGTTGTCATTATTAGGATCTCCCGTAGTGGTGTAATGTACATGTATGAAGCTAGACATCTAGACATTTTATTGGTTATAGACATATAGGCTACATATACATGTATGCGTATCTGTTCTTAATACGAACAATTGTAAGAAGATTTTTCACATCTACCAGTGGGGAAGCTCAGTGAGTCTGGTGTGAGGAAGAGTAACTGACCTGTGTTGATGAATTGTTCGAACACCATGTCCTCTCCATCAAACATCTGTACATTAAAGGTGTAATCAGTGACACCGACGCTTGTGTTGACCCTCGCCTCAAATGGGGACCCGATAGGAATTGATCGACGTTTTCGTCTCGGGGTAGCATCATGCACTTTTGTAACTACACATGCTTCATCCCCTTCACATGCCTCTATCAACATGTGTGTCACCGTTCCATCCTGGAGTGTTCCTCTTAGGATAGCATAGCCTAGATCAGCGTATAGTGAGAGCTGAATTTGCGTTACTGTAGGTCTTCCTAAAATGGACAAAGTAAAACTGAAAGATGTGAGCGTTACAATTCGCGCTAGTCATATAAATGGACCATGCTAGTGATATGCCAGTATAGTTGAACGCAAGGGGTCAAACGTAATCTACTTCCTTTATGATTCAAACATTTCAATACTTACGAGATGTTGAGAACGTTCCTGTTACACTAGACTCAGCTGGTCCAATATCATTACTGGAGGATATCTCAATCTGATATTCTGTGAGCTCTTCTAATCCAGTTATTCTCTCATCTATTAAATTTGTGTTAGAGTCAGTGACAGGATTCGAAATTCGGTCCTGACTCCCCACTTGGTTGTATGTGATGATGAAGGTTTGATCCACTCCCCCATTCCATCCAGGTGCCCACTTGATATACAAACTTACAGGTGTTGATCGTATCAGCCTGAGGTTACTGGGCGAGTCGGGAAAAGCTATAAGTAAAGGATGTGTATGATACGAAATAAACAAGCAGCATATCAACTCATTGTAAATGAACCTCATTTCTCATTTCAGGATGATTTCAAATTTAAGTGCAATGCCACTTACATAAACCACGGAGAGTAAACTCTACCGGATCACTTTCTCCTACGCTGTTTTTCACAACACAAGAATAAACCCGGTAGTTTTCTTGCTCCACACCAGTTATTATCAGCTTGGTTTCTCTCTCTCCCTCCTGAGCAGGAACAGCATTCTCAGGTACCTGCCCTGACTGGAATCTCCATGTGAAACTGTCTGGCTTGGGGTTGGCGATAACATTAATTATAAAGAAGACATCGTCTCCTATCTCAGCTCCTTCTTTCTGGTCATGTGGCACTGTGAAGTTTACTCTAGGCGGGCCTGCAGGTACATATATGAGGCAAGTGAGTTACATACTTGTACAAGTTTAGAAAATAATAATATGCATAATTAATCTGAACTGACCACAGTCATATGCGGACATATCAAGCAAACCTTCATGTTATGTCGATCAAACTTAATATGTCAGATAAGGGAAGAGAATAAACAGTTTGTTAAATCGTACATCAGAACATCAAAAGTATAATAGCCCTGTACTAGAGAATTCATAACATTCTTACAGAGCACATCCAGTTGAAACACTTCAGTTTTAGAATTTGCTTCATTTTCAGCTATACACGTATATCTCCCTCCAGCTTCTCTTCTGTCAGAGACGTCAGAACCATATTTCCAGGTGGCGGTGCTGGCAGTTCTGGTAAATCCTGATAAAACAACTGGCGAGGTGGTTACCATGACAACGTCAGGTAAGGGCCCACCATCTCTCTGCCAGGTCACAGAAGCAGCAGGGTAAGAATCGAATTCACATCTCATCATCAGACTAGCATTCACTCGCACGGCTAAGTCCTGTTCATCCAATGGAGCTCGCTTTCTGACACCTGTTATGTTACATGAAATGAAGCAGTACCTTTAAATAGGTTGTGTATATATATATATATATAAAAATATTGTCAAATAATCTAATTGGCGAAACATCTTGCATTATAATTGTATTTTAACATTTGTTCGGAAACATTTTACCGGATGACGTTAAAATGATGTTCGCCCCTGTACCAACACCAACAGAGTTTTGGGGTTGACAAATAAACTCTGTGATTCCAAGCTCGGCGTCTGTGATTTCACATGTAGAGGTAGAACACCTGGATATTAGCTGATCGTTCCCGCCAGGTGTCACCTCGTACCATATAAATCTGGCCGGGGGATAACCTACTTCCGGTACTTGACACTCCAATGTAACACTCTCTCCCAGGGTAGTGTTGAAGAAAGCTGGTACAGCAGCTCCGGGGGGATCTGTTTAAAACAATTGACCACTTAAATTTAGGACTTGAAAGATTCGTTACTGACGTTTGTCAGCATTCACTACTATGCTGCCGTGTTATGATAATTGATAAATATCAAGCTTGATGTTTGTCTCACAAGTGACTCTAAGTTGCACTTCTGTGCTCGTGTCGGAGATGAGTTTTGAACCAACTTCTTGTCCTGCGCATGCAACGTTGCTATTATTCTCCGATCTGGTTATATTGGCAAGTACTAATCGGCTAGAATTTTCACTTAGCCCCGACCCATCTTTGTACCAGGTATATCTTACAGCCGGACGGTGAGCGGCTGGAGTGGATCTGGATTGTATTGAGCACGTGAAAACCACAGAGGAACCCTCAATAAATTCTATAGTACTCTTACTGGGCGCTATAAGTGCTTTGTCGGGTTTCACTGGAAATAAAAATAAAACAACCTTGTCAAAGATTGTACGTCTGTTATATGTTCTACTACAATTTGCAGTAAAATCACTTGTCGACACTTACTGAAGATAAATATGATCCCATTGTTATCGATGATCACCGGTGGTTGAGCAGATTGGTAACTACAGCTAAATACACCGGCATCAGATTTTCTTATATCATTTATAGTTATTCCTATCGTGTCCCCTCCCAGACCAAAGGTTAACGAGCTTCCGGCCCAGGTCACGTCTCTGTCCCGGTAGTCTTCAGAATAACCTCGGGTAGCTCCGGTAAGACCACTGGCTTCATATATCCTTGTAGCCGGATGTATGGAGTCCCCTTGGTATACGGCCTGTAACCCGAAGTGGAAATCGTCTATTGGTGGTGAAACCTTCCATAGCAAACTACAGTTGTCCCCTTCATAAATTCGTATAACCCCAGGAGTCGATACAAAACCTAAGCAGTTATACCAAAATACATAGTAAGTACTGGTCCTCAAATAGAAATAGTAGACAAAGGATGTTTAACAATTAGTTTCCTAGCTACGAGGCAACGTATTTACTTGATTGAGATTCAGTCTTTGAAATAAATATTGCGAATATTGTCATCAGCCACAAAAACATGGTTCTCGTCTGCATTCTCTGCTTCATCAGCTTTATTCCAGGCTAAATGATAAATTAGATGTTACAATAACAGCGAACAAATTAATATGTATATCAATATGAAAAATGCATGGTTTTATTATTTAAGTAATAAATACACGATACAACAGCTCTCCTATATGCGTAGTAACTGACAATTGAGACTACCGTTAAAGTTAAAATTCTAAAGATAAAGACATTCATATATTGAAGATAACATGTTTTCTTTAATGATGCATGATTTAGAGTTACGTACAATGGACGCATATAAGTGCTGAGAATGTTAGATTTTACCTGTATGATTTGGGCCAACATGTGACCAATGGCGCTCCTCGAGACGTACCTTCATAACCGTCGACTCTATGTATGTATCTAGCTGTATCAGATCATATGTACACGTACGTAATGCCAACCATGCATCACACGACCATTCATGGATGACATGTCAGTATTTACCCTGGGATAAAAAGTACACAAGCCGAAGGAGACACGGTAGTTAAACATACTGAATTGACAGATTCATATTGTTATCTTAAAAAATGCCTGTAGAATGCTAGGGTTTGTATACATATGAGGAAGGAAGTAGGATCAACTCAAACCAGGAAGTTTGAACTTGTATAGAAATGTGAGTCAGAACTGCAATCTGTAAGATATTATGTGTTGTCACCCGCAAGCACCCTTTAAGCAATTCAAATCCCCCAAACTCTTGCATTAAACTATGAGTTTATCTTTAGTAGTAATCTTAGCAGTTCGTTAGTTCCTAAAATTTTCCCATTGCTTTTTATCATGTCACTTCATTCACACATACTCTGCATAAGAAAATTGAATAGTCGCGCAATGTTTTTTCTCGCAGGTTTATTTGTTTTTATTGTGTAAAGGATGTTTGTGACAGGTTTTTATATTTTATTCGCCAAAAATCGGTGGTACGGCAGAATTTTTAAAGAGATTTTAAATAGAGGCGGCAGATACATTTTTTTCAAAAAAAAGGTGATCATTTGGCTCATTTTCCTCTCCAAATCAGCGTAAATTACCCGAATGTTGATCTCAATTTCACTGATTAAATTAAATCTTTTTCGCTTAAACCACTCTTTTCATGTGCGCAATTACCCTTCCTCTCTGTTCAATTTTCTTTTTTATTTCATTTTAAAAACGATAGTGCGACAACAAAATTTATATTTCTCCAGAGCAGGAAGGTTCGGCAGGTTTGTTTGTTGTTTCTTTTGCAGGTACGTTTTTTTAAAAATGACAATAAAAAGGTGGGTGCGGGCAGGCCTGAGGAACTACTTAATAATTGTATGCATCCTTAACATTTTTTGTTATTACCCTAATATAATGATTCCGGTATCAGACAGCTTACTATTGTAAAATGTAAATTGTCATGTGACTATGTATCATGTGACTGCTGATAGTTCCAACATGAAGGAGAAGCAGATGATGAACAAATGTAAAGGGAACGGGAGGTTTGTGTAAATGGATTTAGTTTATTGTTAACAGCCTTAGAGTTGGGGTCCGATTTGGTTGTGGGTGGTTAAATTTGGCAATAAGCCCCAATTTTCCCGAGAAATTATTTTATGATACATTTACATATATGTTCATTATATCCCGTATCGGTAGTCAGTTGGATCATTTTTGGGTTTGTCAAACTTCGTTTCACATTATTAAGGAATTCTGAATTGGGGTTATGTTAGACCTGATTGACAGCCAAAATAACATGACTATATATAGATCCAATACATACATACATACAAAAAAGAGTTATTTAAAAATCAATTTCTATAAGCTGTTTGAGCTTATACTGGGGGTTCTTCCCCGCAAAGAAATAATAAAAAAACTACCCCCAATTAATATAGGAAAATCCTGCACATCCCCCGCCCCAGTCACCCACACCCACACACAGGACCAACTGATACTGGAAGTACCAATGGAATAAAGATAGTTTTTTCCGCCATATAACCACACATCCAACCCCCAACAAATACATCATGACATAGTGAAAAGGCTTATATACATATGATAATCAGTGCATGAATTAACAGGCTAGTCTGATCAACTCAGACAAGGAAGTTTGAACTGGTATAGAAATGTTAGACACAACTACAATATGTAAGATGTTATGTGTTGTCACCCCCACATACCCCTTAATCAATTCTTGAAAATCACCAAAACTCTGGCATTAAACTATGAGTTTATCTTTAGTAGTAATCTTAGAAATTGGTTAGTTCCCCACATTTTCCATTACTTTTTATCATGTCACTTCATTAACACATAAGACGCATAAGGAAATTAATAGTGTAATAGATGTTGTTGCAAGTTATTATATATTTTTGCCGGAAAATCGGGGGTGCGGCAGGCTTTCTAAAGGGTTTTAGACAGGGGCGGCAATTTGCCTTTTTTTCGAAATTGTTGAACATTTGCCTCATTTCCCCACTCCAAATCAATGTAAATGACCCAATCAGAGGTAAATTGCCCAAAAGTTAAACCAAATTTAACTTATTCAATTGATTTATTTCGCTAAAACCACTCTTTCCATGTGCGCAATTACCCTTCCCCTGAATGTTCCTCTATTTTTCCCATTTTCCTTTTCATTTCAATTCAAAAACAATAGTGCGACATTTTTTTTTTTTTTTCCCCTGAGAAGGAGGGTTTGGCAGGTTTGTTCGTTGTTTCTATTTTTTGAGAAGGAGGGTGCGGCAGGTACATTTTTTTAAATTTTTAAATGGCAATAAAAAGGGGGGTGCGGAGGTCTCAGGTCCATGCGGGCGGGCCTGAGGAACTACTTAATGATTTCATGTACCCTTACCATTTTTTGTTATTACCATAATATCATGATTCTGGTATCTGACAGCCTACTATTGTAAAATTGACATGTGACTCTGCTACATCTGATTCTGCTGAAAGTTCAAACATGGTGGAGAGGCAGAATGTAATATATGTAAAGGGAAATGGATATTTGTAAAAGGGTTTTAGTTTATTGTTTAAAGCCAATAGTTAGAATTATGGGTCCGATTCGGATGTGGGTGCTTAGATTTCGCCCAGGAGCCCCAATATTTCAGATTCTGGGTGACAATAATTTCTGTATGAAATGTTCACGTTATTAATCAAGTCTGAACTGGGGTAACGTTGGACCTTATTGACAGAAACATCAGTATCTATTGATCAAATACATACATACCAAAAAGAGAAAATTAATAATCAATTTCTAAATATTGTTTTAGCTTATACTGGGATTTCTTCCCCGCACTTAAAAGAAAATCCTGCACCCCCCCCCCCCCCACACACACACACAGGCATATATACACACACACACAGAGGAACCACTGATATTGGAAGTACCAATGGAAAAGTCTTTTTTCTATGCAAATAAAGTTTTTTCCGCCACACATCCAACCCCCAACAAACACATCGTGACATAATAAAAAGCCCTACTCTCTCCACAAAAATGTTTAATGAGGGTTAACCCAGCTTTACCTGAAACTTACCCCCTCCCCCTGTTAACCGCTTAAAGACAGTCCCACTTACATTTATGTTAAAGGAATTATCCCTTGACCCACAGATGTAGAATCTCGGGCTTAAGATAACATATAACAAGCTGCAAAGTATTTGAAGCTGGAACTTTCCTGTTTATTAAGTACAACGGTACATAATACAACTTGGGATCCGATCAAAACTCAGAGTGCCGTACAGGCAGAAGCGCGCCATCTTATACCGCGCCGTGCCCACGCAAGTTGCCCTGCTCGAATGGAGATCTCGGTCGGACAACTGGGTCACGGTCAACAGGTATTTTCATGGAAGTTGCACCTTGTCACCAGATTTCTCCAGGGATGCGGTGGCCATTCTGTGCATCTGGCACGTATTCCGGTTGCACTGCGCACTCACCTAATTCAGCGTGCCAACTTGGTTGACAGTTGCCAATCACCAGGATGAGCGACTGACTAGTACTCAGATGAGTACAGGTCATCAGCCGCTCATCTTACACAGACATAAGCCCTTACAGATACCTCATAAACCAACAACAAGAGCTTATAATACATTTATAAATGGATATATCTCTCTTATCTGCTTATTACTTTAATGAAGGAGTTATCCTCTGACACATCCATACGCACCACCCTGCCATGTGAATAGGCCGTCCAAAGGTCGCAGTAGCAGTTGTAGAGTGGCACAGGATAGGGGAAGTAGTAGTTTTCGATGCTGATCGAGAGAAAGAAATGAGTATCTGACGTAATCGCACCCCAGATAGCCAGACTTTTCGAATTCCAACAGTTGTTAACCGTCAAGCTCAATTCATATTCTAAAATGAATATTAACTTATATATATATATATATATGGCACGGATATAAAAGATCTGATATGTTGAACAGAGATGCCCTAGGACGAATGCAAGCATCGATCCGTACATAAAGTAGTGTGAAGAAACAGCTCTCGTTTTTGTGAAACAGATTATATTGAAGCTCACTTACCCAGTGGTAAGGCCGTGATGCTTCTGGCTCGATATGGTTATTAGGAAACCTGGATAATTATCGGTGCATCTTAATTATCAGCTTACAAATTATACACCAGCGATAGCCGCCTTGTTCTTATAACCATCACCAGCGTGTAGGTGCCTTGTCCTGCTGAACGCAACATCCCAGTCCTGGTGTAATTCTTTGTAATTGATTACATACTATTTGTCTAAATTAATTGAATGACAAAATTTAGTAAATATGGTCGCTGTACGTTGCACATAAGGGTATTAGCCAATTATGTTAGATCAATATTTTCCACAAATGTTCTGTGATGTAGCGAGTGTATTAATGTGGTTTGCTCTATATCTGTTATAAGTTATTATAGAGGTTATAAGAATTATTGTGAATACAATGTATTACTTTACATACAACTCCAGGATCAGACATTAATTGTGAATGAGTATGAAACGTTATTTCTCGGTGTAATTTCTATTTTCTATTAGATTGTAACTGTATGTTGTTAGTATTCAAAGTTAGCGTCATTAGAATGTTAATCCGCGAAGCTACAACATGTAATAGGTAATATTATGTTCACTTTACCGTTGGAATGATGTGTTCACATTATTTCCATCATATGTTGGTATTTATTGCTTTGTATAAGTATGAATGCCGTGTAATGTGCATATTTATTGAATTTCTCATATTTATTACGTAAATATCTTTCTCGTTTGTTGTAAACAGATTTGCCACCTAAATTATTGTGAAATTTGTGAAAGTTATCTTATTAAATCCTTCCTTTTATTGTACTTACAGTTTTACGATAATGCTGAAAAAAAGCAATGATATATACTATTGTCTATCGAAACTTCGGCCAGCACATCGATGATTTTAAATCCACAACTGACAGCTGACAAGAAGACAACTTGAGGAGTAATCCCCTACAACTGACACACGCCAGCGATGAAACGAAGAACGGGTAACTATGTCTCCGCACAGTCTTGTGGCTGCATGTCACGGTGCGCTGATACTGAGTTCTAAGCACGACTGGGAAGCGCTGGCGTGCCGGAGAACATCTGAGAACTCACACAGTGCCGCCTGAAGGTCAGTGCCGCTTGAAGGTCAGTGCCGCGCAACGCTTCCTGCATCTTTTAGTAAGGAAACAGGAAATGGAGATGGACAACAGGGAACTGTCATTAACCACTCCTGTAGCTTGCTACATCACAGTTAACCTAATAACCAGGATCTGATATCTCCCCCCGAACTCGTTTAGCATATGGAATTCATGCCTTATCTTTATCGTCGGTCAAAGGTCACCCGTATGAATACATTAGAGAACCAACTGGGCCCAGGTGATATATATCAAACGCTTGTGTGTGAATTCCTTAGCAGCGATGACTTTTTGATCTGTGAGACAGCCTTTGTTTTTCCAGCTATGCAGGTATCTACCGAACATTTCATTTGCTGGGACAGGTAATTATCAGTTGTTAGGAAAGAGAAAAAAAATTGCTGGCTGGGAATTTTTTATTTTTTTTAACTAAATGGTGTAAAATGCTCTGATTCATGGAGAAAAAAGTTTTTTTTCTGCCAAAAGAACAGTATTGACCATATATCAGTTGCGTGAGGAAATGTAAGTGCAGTGGCAAGGCAGTGACGTAACTCCCAATCACATCGCTGGAGATTAAAGGGTTGATATTTGGTGCCTGGTCACAAATCCTTATTATACTGAAGACGTGGCAGCTTCAATGAAAGGTCATACGGTCACAATATGGATCGATTGCTATTCAGTAGAACAGCACGCGGACAGTGGAGTGTTCCCACAACTCCATTGTGCGAGTTGTTTTGATATTTTACGGGAAGATTTCCTGATTTATATTTAGATCTTCACAAAGGAACTTGTAGAAAGTTCAAACAACTCCTGGGTTTATGGGTGCTCAGTCGGAACTAAATATTCGTCAAGTTTACTTTAACAGAAGGTTAAATGAAAGATCGGATTCATGTACATGGCTTTGGAATAAAGTAATTCGATAAAGAGCCAATACAGTTCAGAATCCGTATCATGTTAAGAATCTGACTTACGTTTAATTTGTTATTTTCGAATAAACGTATCGATCGGAACAGGTCATTATTGATGAGGGAAATATGACCTCGCATCACGTTGGTTTGATTGGTCACGGGCGAGCTTGGGAATAATGTAAATGCATTATCATAAGACGCTGTTTACAAACGTATTAAATTGTGAGTGGGGACAGCAACCGACTTATCAACCGGATCGGTACAGACCGAGGTTTAAATTTAGTAGTAGTGCACTATCCGAAACAGACCATGTACCTGTCATACTACTTCACATACAAGATGGGTATCTCCATGAGCAGCAGTATGACCTGCAGTGAATACACGAGTGATTGTTATACCCAGCAGTTGTCATCGGAACTGC
>JAXGGS010368053.1:0-12907 GCA_035585475.1 Armandia brevis
CAAATTGCATTTTTTCTCACCGCCAAAAATGTACAGCTCAAATGTCCATGAGAAGACATCGGTGTGCTCGTAAAATGAGTATTTTTAGCATGTGATTGGCTATACTTGTACCGTGAGTGAACTTAGGAATTGTTAAGTGAAACCTTCTTCCATTGGGATCCATCTTTAGGAGTGTGACTTTTATTTAAGAGAGTGGTCGTCTCAGCCATTGACTCTGTACATAAATATTGTTTGCGCTTCTCACGCATTAAGGTTGATTTCCACTACCCACAGTATCATCCCTGAAATGTTGCCCCTTATCTCTCGAATTCAAATGTTGGCATTTTTATGAAAGTCTATTAAACCTAACCTATAGAGGTGCCCACCGAAGTCGCTCAGGTTCAGCTACAATTAGCCGTGAAAAGTAAGTATCGTATTGGAAAAGCGTCAGCTCTATGTTGTGTAGTATAGGTTTCAGAGAGCTCAGTGTAACGACATTACTTTTTATTTAACAGCAATTGTAGTGATTGAGAGTCTAGTGAGCGAAGGATGTTGTGTAAAGTGCAAGCTCCACTTATGCTTGGTTCCTTTGCAATTTGAAGTTGCGCTCGCAAAAGCATCTGGGTAAAGTTTAGAGAGAAAAGTTGGATTTAGGTGCAAAGCAGATAGTCTTAGGCCAGCAATAATTAGACATACTCATTACACCGGATTATCTATATTAGCAAGCTTAATTTGACTTGTGTGTCAAATGAAAGTACCCCCGTGTCTCCTTACCTCGTTTGTTTATTGCATCCATCACGCATGCGTAATGTGTTGATAATGGTCAACTTTGCACAACGTTACCATTGCATTCTGTTTTCAATTGTTAAACTCAATAATCCAAACATCCAATATGCTACCCTCTCCCAAATAGCTCTTCCATTTACAAGTGATATTGCATTTTAACGGATACCAATAAGTGTTGCATGCGGTTTGTACGTTTTTCATGAACGTTTTTAATATTCATGAACTAAACTTGGGTATGGATTAGAGCTGGACCAGGAAAGGCCAGAAACTAATAATCAAGTATGCAGCTGGGGTGTCTCTTCTGCTGGGATGCTTAAGCGAACAATTCACTACACATTCTTTTAAGCTAACCATCCTTGGGAAACGTAGTGGTTAAATATTGCTAGTTTGTTAATCGTAAACTGTCAACTGTCATTCATTTTTACTGTGAAAAAGCATTTTGTCAAATGTTATGATAATCAGTCTTATCAAATTACATAAACCTCTATAACTACATGTACAAAACATTAACGGACCTTATACATGTATGTTACTTTATTTAAAGGTGTTCCAGCCGCTTATTAGCTTGTACTTATAGCTTTGCAAAGAACAATCTAAATTACCAGTACAAACAGAATAAGATATAGCTGATCATTTACACTCTACAATGAGATACTGTGTTGATAACAAGCTTCCTTTTGGTTCACAGTGCTCCCAAGAAGAAGAGAAAATCGCAGAAAATGGATGCTCCAAAACCATTAGAATACAACAGGAGCATATCTGGTAATTATATATCACATTTTGATTAGCACATGTATACTGCTGTTGCATCCATACCAATGATTCAGAGGATTTTTGAGAGCCAGTCACTATTTTAATCCCTCAGAATTACTTGACAAAAATAGAAATTTCCACCGAAGTAAGTAGGCTCAATATTTTGCCACCCCTAACATCAGGCGCACCTGGTTAAAACATTAATGATAATCAATTATACACTGAAATTCATGCTGAATTACTCTTAACTGTACATAGAAATCAGGCTAATGAAATGACTGTCAAATCTAAATGTACAGTGTATAGTTGCGTTTGTAGTTAACTCACAAAACGGTGTGGTGTTAAGAATGCAAGCTCTTACTGTAAGAAATGGCATTGTATCATAACTGAGGAACATGCTTACAAGAATGGAATGCACGTTTGGCCATAATACTGTATAACTTTATTACTCATACATTTGTAAATTACTGTCCTGCTAGTTTCTGGAACCTCTGCTTTTGGTAAGTCTCAGACGTAGGGATTATCTTAGATGTCGATGTAGGATGGGTCTAAGTCTGTAAATATAGACGACTGTTAGGCTGTAACTTTTTTTTCTTTATAATTTTTCGTATCCATGCATATCGTAGCCGCAACGAATAATGCGCGACTAGCATGCACAGAATCAATCTTTCTGCCAATCATTAAGCTAGGTGTCGAATTTTAACGTTTATTTGAATGATGTCCCATGTGATTGACCTTGGGAAACATATACAGATTTTTAGCATGGGATCATGACTCCTTTCCTCGATACCTTAACCTTCTTGGCACTGACTGCTGTATTAAATTTCATATTAATTTATATTTTGCGTTACAACAATCATTTTCATTCCTGATTTGGTAATATTTTATTTTAACTAATTATCTATTCATATTTTCATTTGTTTCTGTGGCTGTGTCGTAATTGAAATATTGCGAAGTGAGCTCGTCGCGTTGAATATTGTCCACATTTTATAATATGATTGATCATGTTCTTATATCATATTGACCGCAGGGTATTTCACATGCGTAATGCGGCTAACTAGTCGTTTAAATGTGCGTTCGATATTCTATCGACAAAATTTCAATCTGTGTTAAGTTATACGCCCGACCTTTAACTAATTTGTCCCCCAGATATATATATGCACTTACAGGATCAAATATATTAAGGTCTTCGGGTGTGCTGTAACTACCATGCCTAACGTCCATTCTTAAGATACAATATATTTTGTTCATATTCATTTCTATATATGTACCGTTGTGTATAAGTAATCAAGTGACTACTCCGCTTAGAGCACTGCCTGTCCCTAGATTCTAAACTAGTAATAGAAAATAGAATCTACCATGCTTTATATGGACTCACCACTTTGATTTAAACGTATGCTGATGTATATATATGAATGTGACGTAGAGGAGAGTTTTTCTGACGGATTCTGAAGAATCGTCTTAACAATAGCTTGACGTGTATGTATTACATCAACGTCGCATGTTTTAAAGATATACAAGCCATGCACATGTATATCTACTCGACATTTAATCAACTAATTTTTTATTATTATTACGTAGACTATATAGCGCTGCTGTCCCGTATATGGTGGTACGGTTTTAAACTTTCACTTACACTGTATGCGTGGTACTTGCTTCAACAGTTAGTAATCTCTTGCAGTGCCTATTGGTCCCTCGGATACTCCCGGGACACCGACCTGTACGTCACCGATGTCACCTAAACCAGTCACTGTCTCACCAAACCAATCGCAACCAGACCTTCACCTTAAGATGCCACCTGCAGACCGGTAAGCAATCCTCACTTATAGTATTCATACACATTCGTTTATTTTTCGCAAAAGGTCGAGGAAAAATCATTTTAGTAACGAGTTTTATGGAAATATATGTTCCGGTAGTTTAATTTTATGGATCGTAAATTCGTTTTAGTTAGTACACAGTATAATTTTATATCGGAGTATGTGTAGTTTTTCACATTTTCCCACGTTGATTTCTGCACACAGAGCATCCGTGACATTCGGTGCTATGCCAAAACAAGCACTTTGTCATGTTCTAAGTTTGGATCTACAACAGTAAATATGATACAGATACATGTCTCTAGTGATATCAGTCGACATTGTCACGTCCGATGTTGTTTAGTAAAAAAATTGTGTACTGGAATGGCGACTGTAAAAGCATGCATGTTAGTTTTAAAACGAATGGCGTCATCAATGAAAGTCATAGCTTTGTTAAAAGATATCCTGTCATTTGAAGCCATTTATTTATTCATCTTGGCATGTCAACTGCGAGCACTGAATACTTATAATTGTTTCAGTGAGTTTAAATTTTCTTTTGTTATCGATGAACTAATGATATGCGAAGACGCCGTACTTGAGCTATTCAATTGTTGATCCCCCCACATCCTTTCCATAAAATACACTCTTTTATTCTTAATCCTCTAACCCTGCGCG
This sequence comes from Armandia brevis, assembly GCA_035585475.1. Taxonomy (NCBI): domain Eukaryota; kingdom Metazoa; phylum Annelida; class Polychaeta; family Opheliidae; genus Armandia; species Armandia brevis. The sequence continues at coordinate 3,987 of JAXGGS010368053.1, forward strand.
ATTTTTTAAATCCCGAATTATCGATCGAAGGCCTATGTATTCACACTGGAAATATATATTTTGGGCACTTTGAATTAACTTTAACTATTTGCTTGGCAAATTCGTATAATTGCAAATTGTGCATGTGATCTATATGGCCAAGTTGTAAATTTAGACGAGCTCGCTTTGAAGCTATGCCCTGTGATGGTAAAGCGCTATTAAAGCAGCTTAAATTAAACGTAGGTAAATCCGAATGTATCTGATTTGTGCATTTGTTTCAAGTAACGCCGAGAACTACGCACGAACTCATCCATATTCATCAAATTTTTTGGCTGTGCCTGAATTGTCATTCCCAAATCAGAGCTACAGGTTTGTAACGCACATAATTGGTTCACTTCATCCTCACACATATACTGGCTTCAGTGTTTTCACAGAGCATTTACAACGCCACCTGGGCCAGCCTCTCTCTTCATCTGCTTGTTTATAAATGGGGAGGGGTTTGAACACATTTTTCTTTCAAATTCATATGTCTTTTTTGTTGTCAATTTAACTACTATTAGTGACTGAGTTAAATGGTATTTTCAACTGGAAGTCATTTTACTAAAGCGTGATTTTCGTAGTCGTAGATGTATAAAAATGTGTTTGAATCCTAGCTGTAGCTTTTTTAATCATTGCATTTTATATCATGTATATAAGAAGTAATGCGCATACAACCGTACAATTAATAGCACGCGATCAACGGACAACTAGATACAGTGATGAGTTAAATTACATCAATTAACTCGATCGCCTCTTGCCTAGTCCATGTAGATTATTGATAAATCTTGGTTTTTGATAGTGGTGTGAGCAAGCCAGATGTTGGCTACACCCCAGAGACACCTCGGGTCACTTTCAATCATAGGTTAGCAAGCATTTCAACTTTCGTTTGGTCCCGATTGCTTTATCCTTTCGTGGTTTTTCATCGAGTTAAAAGCATGGTGTATTATTGATTTGAGCTCTTTTAAAGACGCAACGGGACTATCTAGATACGTAATTACTACTATAGTCTGATAACATAAATATATCCTCCTTCCTCTCGTCTTATTAAACTCCATGGGGAACTTACATTCTGTATGCGGTTATAGTTATGGATTTAATTATAATTGTGTGCTTAACATGACTAATATTCCGTACATAGACTTGGCGCAGCAATTTCTACAGTAGCACATCCAGATTCGGCAGGTTTTGCGTGTTACAGGTTTTACTTACAAATACTTTAATCTGAATTTAATACAGATTTTGTGGTTTGACCTTTGGTATGCATCGAATTTCAGGGACTACAGAAGATTTCGAAGTGCGCCCAATTTTCAAGATGATATTCTGTGAGTGCCTCAACGAGCAAGCATCATCATAATTCTCGTATTTCATGTACATAGTCGAGTGGCTTCGTAGTGTCCATCTCTTCTATGGCATCTCCATCGCCCTCTCGATACATGTTATTACTCTCAAATTTAAGATGAGTAGTTTGTTAGTTAGTTAAGCACTCGCTCATGCGATGGTGACATATTGACAGTGTCCTCTCATCACGAGGATGGTGCAGGAAGAATTAGGCGAATAGTCATTGATAGAGCTAACATGCTTGACGATCAGTTTTTGTCAGCCTTATTTATTACAATGCATCGAGAATAGGAAGATAGGCAGACATAAACCGCATAGCTTTGTTAGCTGGAAATACCAAAGATAGTTATTGATAGTTTATGGGTTGTTTACCCTCTATTGCTGAGGCATTAGGTCATACCACATTATCTACGCATTTGAGTGCATTATATTAACGGAAGACTAGAGTATATAGGTTATAACGAATTTTCGATATTCTATATCATTCAATTACCTAATAACAAATGACGTATTTGTTCTTATGTAACAACTTCGATTCAACGTATGACAGCATTGTGTTAAAGTGTGTACATGTATTACATTAAGTACGAAGCCAATGCTTTTACCATACAAGGTTGTCAACTTAGCTAAATGTGTAATCAGTAATGAAATCTGTATCTGAGCATCTGGGCAATCAATGACCTTTACCAGTTAAAATGGCAAGCTAGCCCACCAAATTCAGCAACATGGTCAATATATTCTGTAAAGCATACAAGATTGTGTTACCTTATACCAAAACGAATATTTATGGAAAGCCACATCTCTTACGTTCTCGGTGGTATCGGTGATTGATGTGCCTACGAGTCGCATACTTGCATCTGCATTACGTTTATTTCATATTCAGTTTGCTTAATCAGCTTTCGCTAACTTACAGATAGTAGCTGGCATGTTGTTTCTTTGCAAACCGCTGCTTGCTTAATTGCTTAATAGACAAACTCGGAGTCTTGAACACCCTTGCATGTTAAAATTACCATCTAACATCATTTTTATATTTGGTTGGTAGTCGGTATACTAATTTGAAAACGGAAGCTGCTACCTACCCGTCAAGGTTTGTGAAAGTGTTAAGGGTTCACATTTACCGTTTGATATGTAAGCTTCGATCGATTACACTAAAATAGCCCAATTACAACTTTTTCAATTTTGAGAACAAAAATTAGTTTAAAGATGCAAAACTACGCGTATGTAGGTGCATGTTAACTGAATCGATAGTAAATATTTAGCAGTCAGGTATTAGTTCAAGAGATACACATGTAAATACGCAACACGTCCATCCAAATGTATTAGAACTGTACATGTTTTGTACTTATTTAAGACTTTCAACACTTATTAGAATAATAAAATACTAATTTTTTCGATGTCAATCTTAACGCCTTTGCTACTCATATTTAACCAATAAGCTTACATGAGCGTGTAAATGCTTGTCATTTGTTGTAATTAGTTAATATTTATTATTTTATAATTAATATATGTATACCTGAATATGTAATTATCTATGGAAAAGTATTAGCACGTTCAACAGCAATTCAAAAATTTAAATCGTAATTTTTATAAAAACATTATAAACCGGTAAATGTGAGCTTCATACATAGGGTAACTTTAGTCCACTCAATCGAAACCTTTTATCTCATTATCAGTGACTCTTACAACAGCAGCACATACGGAAGTGGCCCGGCCAGCCCGACCCCGTCTCCCACCCCGGACACCGAGGCGACCCCAGATACCAGCTCATCTAGGGACTTCGGCTTCTATCTGCTGAGGAAGGACTCCGAGAGAAGAGCGACGTTAGTCAAAGTATTAAATGATGACCAATCTATCGTAAGTCTACTTCTGCGCTATTTGATTTCGTGCAACTAGGTGGACAAGGATTTTATATTGAAAGTCGTTCTTTTACTTATCAATATCGTCGAATTATTTCAGATATGTGACAGGTGGTTACAATATTTGTACAGAGACGCGAATACTCCTCATCACAAAATCAGAAAGGTAAAAATGAGCTTCCGTTGAGTTCTGTAGATGAAAACACGTCGATTTTCATGAAGCCGTTCTCTAAAACATATTCTATATTAATAGGAACACCTTGTTACGCTCATGTATGGCTTACGCGAGAACATCAAAGATTCGCAAAACAAGAAAGCAATAAAATATGCTATCGACAGATTACGCGAAGAGATGGACTTTGACATGGCTGCTCTGAACGAAGTGCAGCTAGCATTATACGTATTTCAAGAAGCGGTACGTGCATTTAATCTGTTCTATCAAAAAACTGTTATTAAATTCAGCCGAGTGGATGAACAACTTTTATTACGCAACTTTATCTTGTTCTTGTGTATCTAGGTAAGCGAGATACTAAGACAGCATCATATACAGCCTCACTGGATGTTTGCATTAGATAATATAGTACGTGGGGCGGTGCAGGCATCGATAATGGTCCTCTCTCCAGGTTAGTTTCGGCCCGGAAATTAGTCCGAGGGACTTTCGATATAAATACATGACTGGATTCGGTGCTGAACATTTGCATCACGCTAATGCACGGTATTTCTCATTTGAAATATTTCTCTTCAGAGCTAGGAGCGAATATCATGCCCCAGATCGCCCACGTGTTGCCGCCGCCGACCGTCGACGAGAAGGAAGAATCCACATCGGGCGTTTCCACCTTCGACTCGTCACATCGGCCGCCCGAGGTGCAGCGATACGAGAGGCTGGACAACCGCGATCTGTACTCGCAGCTGCGGGAGGTGGAGGAGGAGAACCGACGTCTCCTGCAGCGATTGATCGACAGTCAACGTGAATACAACGAGCTGATTAAGGGCAGGCTGGAGGAGAAAAGGTTTCAAATAGACTGCGAAAAGTAAGTGATGACAGAAGCGCGTCCTCATTTCTGAGATTTAAATGTGATATATTTATATATGTAGCACCTTTAATAATAGCTGTGGCTCATTTAGGTCTGCCGAGTCTGATCAGAAAAAAGAGACGGGGGCCGCTCAGGAGCAGCCCAGTCCGGACAGGGACTCTTCACCTCACACAGATACGCTCAGAGGTACTACTAGGAGAACCCTTTCATATACTACTAATGCAACACGCCTGAGCTAAGATAAAGACCAAAATCACGCTTTTGGATTCAAACAAATTTTAGATGTGTGTTAACGTTGCATTATTAAATTGTAGGTTCAGCGATGCCAGTAGACGCTAAGTTTGTAGAATGGCTTCAGTCTTGTGGATTGGATCAAGCCACCGTTAATAAGGTACACGTAGTGTTATTATTGTTGTTATTATTATTGTTTCGTTGTATCATGCAAACAGCGCAGTAACCCATTGATTCGTTTCGTTTACAGCTGGTCCAAGAACAGTTTACCATGAATTTAATTCTGGACGTAGCAACGCAGGAGGATCTCCGTCGAGTTGGACTGAGGTTTGTGAGACAAACATAATCAACTTCCTCTTTCTCATAATTGTCATTATAGAGTATGATATGAAATCGACTCAGATTAAATAGATTTTTTTACATTTTTCAGTGGCGGAATGGTCTGTCAGCTTTGGTCAATAATAACCGCTCATCGCCAGTGCCAGAACGAAAACGCACCAACTTAGCGCACAAGTTAGAACCATTCCTGTGGTCCTTCTTGCCCCTAGGAAATGATGTATATATGTGTCAATTATTTCTACTGTATATAAAATATTGTACATGAAAATTGAATATGATGATGAGAATTGTGAAGAGTTTGTAATTACCGGTTCGCCAGAATATAATCATGCGCTGGTGATATCAGTATACCATGTGATAAGACAGACTTACTCCGGTTATTTTAATGTTGTCAATTATGTAAATATTCAGACAAAGTATATTATTACTGAGTTAGCACATCATGTACAGTACGAATAGAGCCTAATGTAACGGCCTAAAAAGTCACGCTAGTCGAAATTTAAATTAGCTTCCATTTCAGTTGACAGATCCACTGCCTTACAAATGTAAATAGAGTGCGGACAAGTAGTTCATGGACGCCATAATATACAGGTTATGACCTAGTACAAACACTACTCGTGTTTCCAAGTACATGTACAAGTAATCAGCACATATTGTGTGAAGAAATAGTAATATTTTCATTCTTGTAAAATGTATTTGTACATGTATATTCTCTGGTGCTTATACACATCTATAACAGCATGAAATGTCACCAACTTTTACATTTCATATGGATGTTACCCCAAAAGCAAACGCAGTTCATGTAGCAACTGGTAATGGACATTAATTAGAGGAATGCATTAATAGTGATTATTGTTTGTAGAAGATGTTAGTCGTGACGCACAGCTGGTTTGACGCACTTTTTTTTCTGCTATCATGATACTTCTCCTGCAGGCTCAGCGTTTCTATTTTTATTTTCTTACGCAGTTTTGTAATGCCAAGCACTTCATGACACCTCAAAGTTATGTTGTTTCGTTCCTGTCGTCAAAATAATTAAACCAGGCCAGACCCCACGATATGGATTTAAATATGATCATATTGAAATTATCTGTGAAACCGATCCAATCTATGAAGATTAATTGTATGAAATCATATTGATTATGGTTTCATGTGGACATGTCTCTCGAATTCGACACCGTTTTAATGAATGCACCCTCGTGCAATCTCTTTAAATTCTCCATATTCAGACTCGATAATGTTAATTTTACTCTGATTATGTGGTTGTTAAAATATTTTGTAAACATCTCTCAGTGATAATAATAATGTAGAACTTGATAATGAAGGAAATAGATAAAGTATAAGTGAACAGTTCGACTTCAGTACATGTACATGTACCTACCGGTATGTAACCACGTAATTTAAGTATTATCATTACACGTGCCTTACAGAACAGATTGGGGTTTCTTAACTTAAATGGCCACGGCTGCTAATACATTGCAAGTATTTTGAAACAAATAAATGGTGTTTTCATATACATTTGTAGTCACGAATTGTATCTTTCAACCCTGATATGACATTTTAAATTACTGTACTAGTTTCAGAGTGCAAAGTATTTAAAAGAATTTGTATAATTGGTAAATAGTTTCGCATATTAAAAAGTACCATGGAATTGCATCAGAGAGCGTTGAATATCCTACATATATATTTATTTCTCTGCATGTTATAAATTGAGTACACTGAAAACAGCCTCAACATAAATCAATATAAAATAAAGTTAAACAATTGCTAACAACACACTGAAAATATACGGAGTGTATATTAAAAAACAGTCTAAGAGCATGGTCTATGACACTGATTAGCCAAATGGTAAGCCTGGGCAAAACAGGTACCTAATTGCATACATGTAATTACAATAAATGCATCTTTTGTTTCCTAATAATATAGGAATTTGAATGTAGGAAATGTTTACGTTGCAAAACAAGACGTTGATACCAATTACCGAATTCTTCATGTACGTATTTGTATAATGTATATATTTTTCATACATCTATATCCTACTGATTTCCATATCATACGAAACGAGTATACTGGAATATTCAGTTTTGCAGTTGATTAATTTGAGATTCACAATAAACATTTATGAACAACTGACTAGTTATGAGATTAAGTCGATGTAAGAAATGCCTAGTACCGGTATGACTATAGATATGCACCGGCACTGACAATTACGAATAGAATCAATTGCACAAACCCCTAATTTTGGCACAACTAGAAATGGCTTTGACCATGAACTGCGAGAGGAAGTCCTATAATCGTTCAAATGTGGGCACGAGTTCAGGAATAACTTTTCAAGATTAAGATAACTTTACAGACTAGTTGTTGAGTTATCATTGGTATTGAATAAGCCTGATTTAATACGAGTGAGAGAATGTTCAACTCGTGCAAATGTAAGTAACAAAGTGCTATCACACTGTAAGAACCCTACTTTATAAACATTTATGGCGGCGTTAAAGTTCAGGGGAAAACTTGAGAAATGTCATTATTCTCTTAGGTAGGGGTAATTGATAAATATCATCAAATGACTGTAATCGTTGTAAAATGCTGATTCTGCACTGCTTCTTCAGACTGATTGGTCTTGGGAGTTGATGTACAGAAATATACAATTTCCTTGCGTCATGAATATGCTCTTCGCTTAATATACACATTCTGCTTCCACAAATGGAGAAATTCGGTGTATAATTGGCACTGCATATGGTGCTGTGCTGTTTTAACTTAGTGTAATAATGTTTAAGTAACTTCAGATTGTCTGGATCAAAGACGTACATGTCGGCGTAGCAGCCATTGCCACTAGCAGTAATTCTCTGCAGGATGAGAAAATGCCCATCCCTGCTGAACGTAGCGCAGAAAAACCCACCACCATAGATAATACTCAGCATCACATGACTAACAGTCACAACCTGTTTGGAATTGAGGCAATATGAAACTAGACCACCCCTGAGGTCACTGTCGTTGCTATAATTAACAACAGCAATTCTGGAGTATTGGAATCGAGGGTCAAAGACGACGTATGGACGTACCTCCGTGTTACACGTTAAAACGTCAAACACGCTACTCGTGCACACATCAATTATGTACAAGTCATACCTGAAAGGAGAATTGGAATCGGGTCTCTGATAAAATAAAACAGCCACTTTTTGTCCATCTGGGCTGATTTTACATTCCATTATGGACATGTTGGTCGCTGGAGATTCATAGATGCAAGATATTTTACTCGTTTTAACATCGATTAACAAAAACGCGGATTCGTATTGGAGTCGTTCCCATCGAAATATGACAACGAGCATAAGGTTGTCTTTTTCTGCTCCTACAACCTCGTTTATGTTGTATCCTAGGGAGAACTTTTGGCACAGGGGGGCATTGTCGGAGTATGATATAAAGCTTGGCTGGGAACCATACCTGAAACGATATTTACAGCATTGCTCAGTTTGATTACTGTCACAGAGATGAAAACAAGCAGGTGCGTGTGCATGACGCTTTAAAGTCGATAATCGATTCGCCTGTCGATAAATACATAAATAAGTTTATAACTGTATAACTAAGCTTTTAATTATACGGCCCCCACTCACCTTTGGATTTCTATCTCGTTAGATGATTTATGAAGAATTACTTTTGCTTTTTTCAAACATATGGAGTCTCTGTCGCATTCTTTATTGGTGCAGCCATATATGACATCTTGAAAGCCATAGTTACCTGCAATACAGATTGCACATTATCTATTATGTTAACAAGACAATTACGTATTTTCAAGCTGCATCAGAACAAAACACTTTAAGTTATAAAAACCATGGATATCTTACTAGATATGTTTTTCCAGGTCTCGATGTCACTTTTTATCACCACACTCCATGGCTTTGAGAACGATTTCAGTTTCGACTTCAGTGTTTTCAGGGACTGGGCTTGTTTGACAATTTTCAGGGCAGAACCTTCAGATGCGGTAACGTGTGCATCTGGGCCCTTGGATATGCCTGAGCTTGTGCTGCTTATCTTCTGGCCCATGGTTGTTTCAGGTGCATACTCGTTGGGTATTCATCGGTCATAAAACTGGTGATGCCTAGATAGTGAGATA
>JAXGGS010368164.1:0-12903 GCA_035585475.1 Armandia brevis
AAAATCGAGATTTTGGGCCGAAAGTTAGGGGTGCGGCTTACTAACGGGTGCGGCTTACTATTGGGGAATTACGGTACTATTTCAGGATTGGAGAGGGTAAAATATATCTGATTTCCAATAATGGCGGAACTTCTCTGAAAAAAAGTACAACAAACGTGCAGGATAAATCTAGACAACAGAATACAAGAAAAATGAAATAAATATTATTATAAACAAAGTTGTGCTCATTTTTATGTTTTGGCATAACGAATATAGTTGACGGAAACCCGGCATTCTAAATATATTGTATCATATTTCTAGTCATTTTATACCTGCGTGTGTAAAGAGAAATATGAATAAATACATGTCATTAAGTGGGCGATTGTGTTTATGTACAAATTACGCAAAACAGTTCGATGGTAAACTAAGACAAAAGAGGGATTCAACAATTAAATATGTATGAATCTTCGAAGTAGCGTTCATAGGTTTATGGTGCGAAAATATGCATATGAAGAAAACGCTTGATTATGCCAATCACTTAAAAATACCAATAAATTAAACCTCGGAAAAATGTCGTGAAAAACTTTCACATATTCGTGACTTTAGCCCATTTATTTTACAAGAGCAAATGAGTCATTTGCCATTGAAGTATTGAACCATAGCTATTAAACACAGAACCGATGCAGGAACAATGTACATGTACATTGAATATATCTAACATCGTTGTTAAAAACAAGCAACAAAATCAATGAAACACATTAACCGGTTCTCGAGTAAATACTATACATGTATTAGAATTTGTATAAGCGATGAGTCCAACTGAAACTTGATACCGGAATATGATACAACGATTGAATTGGGTGGGACTGTTTCATAGGGTTAAATAATTAAATGTACCTTCAGTCCCATCAATAACCACTTGTCAATTGCCTAGGTTATACCCTAAACATTTTGGTCTACATATGGCTTATACAACATTTGTGACTTTCATCTAAATATAATTAATTGCAAATTAAGTTAATGTGAAAATTAAGAGAACACAAATATGATGTATGGGTACAACTCAAACATGACCGTAGTAGTAAATCTTAAACGTGAAGCCATATGCAGGGTCCATATGTATCTGCGGTCCTTAACTACAGTGTATGTACAATTTGCTGGCGAAGTGGCGGTAAACTCAAGTATAAATCTTCACTTACTGCTGAGTTTACAGGTTTTACATCATCAGATTCCGAATGGCCCTTAATACAGTAAATTATCAGTCACATGCAAAGTAAGTTGATTAAAAGCAATTTAGTAATATGGCTCGGCAACAGCACACATAACTGCTAAACGAATATTACTGCCCACTACCAAAAACTAAAATTAGAAAACTAACTGATAGGCAAAAATGCAAAGATGTTTCACTATAGTGCGCCCAAGGTCATAATGTAACGTTCGATGTCTCTCTAAAATGGTTTCTAAATGTTTCAGCTAAAGGCCAATTTAGGAACCAACCGAGGTTTCTGAATTATGTGAGTGGGCAAATGTTACATTGGTCAACGGTTACAGAAATTCGTATTCACACGTATGGTGACAATAAACACACTGAGTCACAAATAAACAGCATAACGATGTTAATTAATCACCATATATATACTTACTATTACATGTGAAACATATTGGTCGTAGAGTTGGATAGGATTCCATCCAGTTATTATATCATACGTAATCACAGCACCTGCAGAGTTAACGAAGCGTCATCAGTAAACGGAATTTCCATCGCAATTGATTAACACGGTAATTCAATGATTAGAAATAAAGGCACAGGCTAAACGGAAGGACATCCTTCTGTTTAGAACCAGTTCTAAACGGAAGGACACTGTTTGTGACAGGTTTCGTCGATCGGCAGCACTTTGAAGTCGCCTTGGAAGCATTCGCACAACCTAGGTGCGACTTTCGTGCGAAGTTTTCAGTTTAAAGCCGAAATGATCGATCAGACATAATATGATGGAGTGGAGGAACTAAAATTTATGATTTAATAATTTATATTTTTATTCATTTAGAACACAGTATTTGGCTATCTATTACATGAATGAAGGGATGGACGATGGATGCTTGTATTTCGCATCCATGTAATTGATAGCCAAATACTGTCTAAATGCTAAATGAATACAAATATAAATGATTTAAACATAAATATTAGTTTACTTCATCAAGTTATGTCTGACAGATCATCCTTGATGTCCTTCCGTTTAGCCTGTGCCTAGAATAAAGATCCAAAAGCTATATCTATCAGGAACCCTTTCAATAATTAAAATAGACAAAAGAGCAAAATACTGACCAAGTGAGTGAGCAACTACGGACACTTTTCCACCATTAGCTTCAAAATAAGGATGTCGAGCGCAAAACATACAATATAATCGATTTAATTCCGTCTGTAGACACTGAGTTATCTGAAGTGTGATAATAATGTATATTTAAGTATAATGATCGTGAAATGAAAAGAGCCTCGACTACTTCATAACTTTGTATACGAACTTTACCTCTGACCTATACAATGGACTAGTGTAATACATAATATCCATGGCACTACTGTTGAGCATTTGTCTTAGACCCTTGACCTTCTGTGGTGTGATCGACTCCACTGTGTCTGCGGTTCAAAAGGCAGATCTCATATTAATGCATACCATAGTTGATATTAAAAAATGATTCAACGAAACTACTTCAGGATGACATGTATGGAGAGCCACAACAAGCCAACTTGCCTCCATCTAAGCGCAGGTTTGACCTCCATTCACAAGGCAGAAATTCCACTCGTTGATTCTCCGTGTCAAGGTCTGGAAAGTATTTCTCTTTGCCTCTTCTGCAGCATTCCCTTAGCCTGCGAAAAGGAAGGGTAGGCGTAAGCAAATACAGAAAATTAGCATTAATTTTATATTTTTGATACAAACCCCGACAGAGGTACTACTGCCATGTGTCACTACTACCCAGGACATGATGCGCTTAAAATCGCTCGGTGTCGCCACCGGCGCACCTGTGCACCAGTTCTGTTGAGCACTTGCTCAACTTACTCCATCAATGCCATGGCCTAGATAGCCCGAACACAGAGGGGAAGGAGGGAGGGTACTCAACTTGTACCTCAGTCGGGGTTTGTATCAAAAATATAAAATTGATGCTAATTTTCTGTATTTTTAAAATACTAAACCCCGACTGAGGTACTACTGCCGAATTTATCCGTCATGGAAGGCGGGCGGTTACGGCTATCTCGGTAAAAGGGATCCTCTTAGAGGCCTAGTGTTTCAAGAGGGATGTAAATCCAGTAAATTAAAAATTTACTTACCCTCCACCCATCTTTCTTTCTCGAGGGAGCTCTCTCTATCATTTCTCGGACAACCTGGGAGCTTGAAGCTTTCCTGGTGTCCCTTGCGACCTCGGAACTACCGGCACTTGTCTCTGGACTAGTCCTGAGCTGGTGCTTACCACCATGCCCTACTCTTGTGAAGGAGGAACTATAACCGACTGGGCGGCGTTAAGCGGTCTGAAGGAGAAAAGCCCTTCTGCGTAGTCAGCGAGGTGCTTAAGATAATGATCATGGAACGTGGATTTTCCTTTCCAGAAAGCCGCGCACATGATCTCTGGGAGGGCTACGCCGTTGTCGGCTGCCCAGGAAGCTGAGAGGCCGTGGGTTTTGAAGACCTTGGATTCCGGCGGTGCCTTCTCTCCCCAGATGTAGGCCAGCTTGATAAGCTTAGTCATCCAACGGGATATTTGACACGGGTCGATCTTGTTTCTCTTGGTGGGGTCGAACGTGATGAACAGTCGACGCCTACCCTGTCTGATGCTAGGTTGTGTTGAGTAAACCAGGTATGCATTCAGTGCCCTAAGAGGGCAGAGAAAACAGTCGGGTCCCTGCTTTCCCACTAGATTGGTCAGAGCAGGGATGACTATGGGACAAGAAGCGTCTCCCTGTTTCTGGTTCTTAGCAAGGAAACGGGTTCCGTCAGGAGGAGGACCTCTGTACCAGATTTGTTGAAGCGTAGACAGTTGTTGTCGACTGTAAGGGCGTAGATCTCGGAGACCCTTCTGCCCAAGGGGAACAGCAGCAAGAATACCGTCTTGAGCGTGAGGTATTCCGGAGTGGAATCTGTCAGGGGCTCGAAGCTATAACACATGAGGTAGTTGAGTACCAGGTTGAAGTCCCATGAAGGGCAAAACTTGGTGACTCTGGGTCTAGCGGTGTGGAGGTTGCGGATTAGTGCCGCTAACTCCGCACTCTGCCTAATCTGGATACCGTCAGGCAAGGTTGACAAGAGGGTCAACCTGTAAAAACGTAGAGACGGAGAGGGGTGGAACTTTCTCAAAGAGCCACATGAGGAATTCGCTCACCTGAGGTAAAGTGGCAAGGAGAGGATCCATCTGCTCTCTACGACACCAATTGCAGAATTCTGCCCATCGCCCGTTGTAAACACGAGAAGTGCTTGCCCTTTGAGGTGCGGCGATAAGGGCTGCAGTCTTGAGAAAAAAGCCCGCCTGGTGGAGCGCCTTCCGCTTACCATCCAGCCGTGATACCTGAAAAGGCCCGGGTACTGGTGCGTCCAGTGTCTCCCCCCCCATCTTCTGCGTCAGGAGGTCCTCCAGGAGCAGGAGCTCTACTGGGTGATCCATCAACAGTCCTAACAGGTTCGGAAACCAGGGTTGTTTCGGCCAGTAAGGGGCTATTTACAGTACCTCTACTAACGTTCCCCCCTGTTTCTTGAAGTACGAGACTGCCGTTGTGTTGTCGCACAGAATCAGCATTGTGGTGCCCGACAAGCGGGAAGCCCAGTACTTGACCGTAAGTAGGATTGTTTTGGCTTCCAGGAAATTTATGCTCTCCTGGGCCTCGTCTCAACTCCAGCGACCGTGAACCGTATGTACCATGTTCAGGGTCGCTCCCCACCCCTCTAGAGAGCTGTCCGTGCACATCGTGAGAGTGGTGGGCGGGGCTTCGAGGGGGACCCCTTTCATGAGGACCTTGGGGTTTCTCCACCAATTGAGGTTGACCCAGTCTTCCAGGTGATTGATCTTGGGCTTCCATTGGGCAAGGAGTATGTATTGGAGGAGCCTCATATGAAGGCGACCCAAGGCAATAACATCTGCTACCGAGTTCAGAAGGCCCAGCAGTCTGAGGAACTGTCTGGCCCTGACTTGGAGAAGTATTCTACTTCCTCCTGGATCTTGTCCATGTTTTCCTGAGAAGGGCGGACAAGGCCCTGTTCCAGATCTAAATTCTCTCCCAGAAAGACGAAGTGCAGAGTCGGTGTCAGCATGGACTTGTCTATGTTTATAATGAAGCCTAGGGACTAGTTGCAGGACTATGACCCGGTGCACTCCGCATCCGCTTGGAGATTCTGCTCTGATTAGCCAGTGGTCCAAGTAGATGTGGAGGCGAATTGACAACCCATGAGCGAGGTGCGCTACCATGGTCACCACTCGCGTGAATTCGCGTGGCGCTGAGGACAGTCAGAAGGGGAGGGCAATAAACCTGTAGGTCTGGCCTCCGACTTGGAACAGCATATACTTCTGTGCTTCCTTTGCAATCAGAATGTGGAAGTACGCGTCCTTCAGGTCGATTGATACCGCCCACTCTCCCTTTCTTAGGGAGGCCCGTATCGATCTTTGGGTCTCCATCTTGAACTTTTCCTAAATTTGGAAGAGGCCGCAAGTTGATAACTGGGCGCCAGTCACCATACTTCTTTTTGACCAGGATGAGGCAACTGCGGAAACCTAGGGTGATAGGGGGAGAGTCGTCCTTGAAATTGAGATGAACTCCATGATCTATCACGTCGATGACATGAGTGTCTGAGCACAATTCCCTCCAGCAAGGAAGGAAATGGCTCATGCAGCCGCCGACCTTTAGGCCGGGCCTGCTGCACTGCGGACTGGGGGTGGACAGAGATGCCGGGGAGGGTGCGGGACGTGGCGGCAAGGGGAGATAGTTCCAAGCTGGGCTAGGACTTTTGCTATGAGCCCAGTCGCCTCCCATCTTGCTGTTACCGCGTGGGCCCAACTTGGGGCGTGGCCTGTGGCCGCGGTTGCCTTAGTGGAAGACTGTGATGCAGTCGCCCCGCCACTGCCACCTTCGGCTGCTGCCTTTGGGGCGCCCGCCGAAGCGGAGCGGGGATCTCACTGCTGCCTTCTTACCGAAGGTGAAGGGGCGCATGAGTTCTCTATCGGGTCGTCCTTTGCGTACTCGGCCTGTTCTGTCGGGACGAAGTTCGCCTCATTGGCCTTCTCCTTAGGGATATGCACATTTTGCCAGTGTGCCTGCAAGCACTCGGCGCGGTGAGTCACTACCGAGCTGAGGGGGAACGAGCTTCCCGGCCTCGACCTCGGCACATCCGTGTCGCATAATCCTTTAGTGGCTGATACGTCTACTCCCAGTGGTGTTTGAACCTTATTGCCTAGAAGGTCGTAGAGCCAGACTCGGGGTCCCGCAGGTTGAGTTGTGGGACCGTGTCTTCTGCCGCTTGCTCCTCCACCAGGGGCTGGACTCTGGTTGGGGACGTCTGAGCCAAGCGGGCTTTCTCCCTGGCTGGGGAGGACTCCTGAGACTGAGTGTCGCTGGTGAAGGTGTGGACTTGATGGAGATTGTACTCTAAGTTGGCGTAACCCGAGCCGCTCTCAACGCTGTGTCCGGAAGCTGGAAGCGCTTGACCAGTGGCGCCGGAGACAGTATCGGGATCACTCGTGTGTGGAAGTGGACACGGTAGTGGGTCCCGGTTCCGGTCCAAGAGGTCTGATCGGTATTTTGGCCCTGAGCATCTCGACCTGTGACTTGTAGGATGCCAGTTCCCGCTCCCTCTTCTTCTGAGCCTCCATTGCTTAGGCTCCACTTCCTCGCTGCTGGCGCTGATCAGCTGATCTATCTTTTTCTGTTCCGCGTTCCTTCTGAGTACTTCTGGGAGGTCCCTGATGGCTATGTGGTCGATGGACAGCTTCTCTAGGAGATCGGGGTCGATGATCTGTAGTCGGCCTGGCTTCGGAGGGAAGTGGACGGAGAAATAGGACCTGGCCCACTTGAGTAGGGGGAGTCTAGCATCCTCCCATGGCCTTGTCTTGTGCGGTCTGTTCTCCGAGTCAGGGGAGAAGGGAGCCGCGCACACACAGGCTGACACCTCGGGTCTACTTGCTAGGCGAGAGGGTGAGAGGGCCAAGTGTCTGGCCTCGTCTAACTCCTCTCATCTAGCCCGGTCTGCCTGCTCCATCCTGTTGACGGCATTTTGCCATTCCTCAGGGGGCGGGCTGATAATGGACTATCGGAGCCATCTAAGGTGGCGCTCCTCCCTATGGCTTCCGCCGCAGCCAATTCCTCGGCCTCGCGAAGAGCCTCCTGCAGAAGGCGATCCTTACTTCTAACGTCGCCTGTGTCATCGACGTACCTATACGGGATGTTCTTCTAGGAGTGTCTGAAGCGATCCTCCGCTCGTAGGTTACTCTACGGCTGGGGGTTTCGGCACTACTGCTCTGCCTTTCGGAGGTCAACTGAGTGTACTGATCCGAAGAATGTTCCTGCTGTGGATCCCCGGCTGGGTCGAAGGCAGTCGGCGGGATAGTCTGCGGAGCTGCCAGCAAGACATACCCCCTAGCTAGGGCCTTCTGCTGTAGGGCCTGGAAGTCCTGAGCCTGGGCCCTAGCCGACTTGTTCCTTTTTTTGCCGCCTCGCTTACAAGTTCGCCTAGGCTTGTATGCCTGGCTGTAATCTCGTTCAGGGGGGTCCCTCCAATGACAGGGGCGATCCTGTGCGGAGTGGTACTCTGCCTCCTGCGCCCGCCTAGTATCTGGTTGCTTGGCAGGCAGCGGTGGAGGCTTGGTTGGTGACCTGGCCTGCCGCTTTCCCGAAGTCTGGTGGGTTGAATGAACCACCGACTCGATGGTGCGGGCAGAGCCGGGCAAGGGCCTCAGATTCCTAGGAGCCGGGCCCTGGACTTGAGCGGTTATGAAACCCTCGTCCCCCCATCCTTCTTCAACTCTCACCGGGGGAGCATTAGCTCTACCAACCTCCCAGATTAACCCCTCTTCACAAGTGAACAGATTGGGAGGGGGTCTGGAGGAGGGGTGAGAGAACTAGTATGGTGAGTAAGAGGACAACGAACCGCTATTGTCAGTCTCCCTGGCCTCCTCGTATTCGTGTGTCCGGTAACGCCGGAACTTTTCCCAACTCAAGGAATCTCTCTCTCTCTGTGTCTGGAGAGGAGAACGCGAAGTCTCCCAAGGCTCAGTGGCGGCCAAAGCTTGCCTAGAGGGGGCGGGACTTGCCACAGAATTATGGCTGCCGCCATCCCTATCCTGAACCGGAGACTCGCAAACATTCGAGGCCCCCTGAGTGAAAACTCGGCGGCTCTTGGGGTCCGGCTCCGCCTCTGCCTGAGCGGAGTCTATATGTTCCTGTGAATGTTCTTCCATACTTGGTCTTCCATAAGTGGTTGCCAAACGCGCGGAACGGTGCAAACTCGGAAAAACTACGAGAAAACTCTGTCTAACAAAATTGGTGTGTCACTGGGCGGACAAGTGCGCATAACTGGTGCGCAGGTGCGCCGGTGGCAACACCCAGCGATTTTAAGCGCATCATGTCCTGGGTAGTAGTGACACAAGGCAGTAGTACCTCAGTCTGGGTTTAGTATTTTAAAAATGAGGAATCACCCATTGATATAACAACCGCTAAAGCATATGTGTCGTCTATTCTATAGTATACTACCTAGATGAATGATACTTACTCAGAGCAGCGACGAACTATATTTCCTGTTTCCATCTTTTGCCCAATTCCATGAACTACGAAGACAAGGTTGTTTATATCAGGGGGTTTGTCGTCCATGCGAGCTTCGTAACAGTAGCCACGATGAAGTCGAGTGCCGCCTGAAAAAGACAAAATTGTATAGCAGTCCATATTCAGCATTGCTTCCTGAGGCAACGTAAATCTGGCTTAATGAGGTCTAATTGGCGTACTCTTTGCTAGCCCGAGTTTTGATCCTACAGCTCGGTAGAATTTCGATGAGGCAGTCTCACTATGGAGGTATACTTTATCTACAGCATTCCAATCCACGTGAAATTCCTTAAACTTGAGGTTATGTATCACTGAAAGAGACGAAAACAACAATACAAGTCAATGAAAGAAGAGTGTGCAGATTTGGGAAACTCATCTAGATGTATTGAGCAACTAGCTTTGTTTGCAGGATAGACCTGAGTGAAATAATTTCTCTCTTACTAATAGCTGGAATGATAAAATGATTGTAAACCAGAAAATGGTCCTACAAGTATTTGTATTTCATTAATATACACACACAACTACACTTTTTAATTGTTCTAGGCAAAAAACAATTCTACAAATCAAGGAATCTAACGATGAACAGTGGCGGCTTTATGTAAATTATAAACTTACGCACTGAATATATGCAATAGATACATCAATAATAACAAAGGTGTGTTATTGCACGTAAACTGATTAATAATAGTGCCAATCAGAGGCTTAACACCGATAGCTTCATGCTCTAAGCACAGCACCACATTCATAGTTAAAACACGGCCTACGCTTTCTAAACTACCGGTACTAGATATCCATAAACTTTATTTATTCATTATGTTACAGTAAACACGTTGATACGAAGTATATTGCATGTCTTATAGTTTAAGCGTACTCCGGGATCAAACACTAAGAACCTTTGATTGACATTATAAAATAAAGCAAATTCATATGCATATGCATTCATCTAATGTATGTTTGATTCAGTCTAGAAACCTAGCATGTCAATGCAAAAACTGAGCTCTCATACTGAAAACGCCATAAACTTACACGCAGTTGAGTTGGGTGAACTATTGTCTTGTGCGCCTAGAGAGTTTCGTGAATAAAATTAAGCAGATGATATTTAAAAGATAGTATGTTTTTTCAATTATCAATAAAAACAAGTGAAGACAATTTCTCTTATTTTGCCAAACTGAAGGCGCGTGGGCTAATTTACAATTTCTCGCTAACGTATTAGCTTTATCAGTCGTACACGCCAAATTTAACAGCACGGTACTACAGTCACATAGATATGATGAGGAAGGAAATAAACGCAATCTGCCACAACTGTCGGGGAAAAACTATTCTTATTACAATTCGATCAATAAAATGATTGCACAAGCCCATCCTGGCAATTTTATCAATGTGGAAAATTGATTTTAGATGGCTAATGCGCATTGTATGTAAATCAATACGTTTGTATATATGGTAAGCAGCATCATGCGCTATTGACTTTAATATATTGACTGTCCATTAATGTACGGGGCAAACAATATATGTGAAAACAACCGTCAGCATCATTAAACAGCTACAATTAACCAAAGTGAATCGCAACCACACAGTTAACGTGTCTCATTAAACAATGTTTAACTTATCATATCCACACTAAAAGTAATATCAAGCGATTCTCCCCTTATAGATAATTAACAAACCACCCAGGCTTACCACCGCCCATGATATCTTAACCTGAACACAAAATCATTATTAAAAATGCCTTCTTTTGATTATCGAATAGTTTATTATAGTTCGTTAAATAGTAGTTTTAAATAAAGTAGAATCAATTACCGGGTTGTGGTCCCTTGGACGGCATACTGGACTCATCACATATTTTGTGGTTCATAAACATTTTCATGTGTTCTGTTTCTACATCATCGGCATAGCATTCATCGATGGGTTGATACGTCCCATCAAAAAACCAAGTGCCTCTCATAACAATACAGCATTGGTCTGAAAATGTTAGACATGACAAATCGAATCATCGAAATATATAGTATTCATTTTATAAAAGCTTTTATCCAACCGATGACTCCTGATTAAAAAAAGAATAGAGTGCATAATTTCATATACTATGATGACAGAGCAATTAAAAAAAAAATCAAATCAGGATAAACAATTGTAGTTTTCTAATTGAAATGGATTATGGATAGATAAATATCATTAATACCATTGTCCTTGGCCCAATATATGGGGTAGCATTCCTTTCTAGTGACATCCACTTCGTACAGGCCTCCTCTCACATTTATCCGTTCAGAGTCGTTCTCTTCTTCTTTATGATTCCCGGACTTCTCGGGAGAGCAATCCTTTTCTTTATCTGGATCATTTTCATTTGAGTCTGATAATACCTTTACTTCGTGAGCTTTGGCAGCCCTCTGTTGAATTTCCCTATATTTACACTCAATTCTTAACGAATCATAACCAATGAATGCTGTCCATTTCTTGTCAGTTGACTCCTTGTGAAACCATCTGACCTCCTCAGGAAGCAAATCTTCGACAGTATCAATTTTCGGATACAGGTACTTGGATTTAGAAGAATTGCTAGAGGCATCAGAGGAAACAGAATACTGGGATCCATCTCCAGATTTGACTGACCCCGGAGACGGTAAGTCAGAGGAGACATTTACTCCACCAGTTCCAAGATCAGCTAATTCGTCCGGCGATAGAATACGTTCTTCTGTTCCATGGTCAGCAGACGATACCTTAGATTTTGTTGGGGATGAGGGTGAGCCTCTCCCGCCAAAGTCGCCGAATATGTCTCCATGTTCATCATTGTCCAAATCAAACAGAGATGGGTCGTGCACAAAACGGGACATTTCACTTCATTAACTTCCTGGAAGTTCTTACTGTCTATTCACTCATGATTCCGTTCTCTGTAAGATGGTTTAATCACGCAGGAGTCATCAAGACAGGTGAATTTTAAATGGATGTGTTTCTATTCAAGATTAAAAAGTGAGTTCATGTCAAAATACAAGTGCATACAGTATATCCTCCACATGTCTAGCTAGATAGCTCATGTGTCACAAGTAAATACGCACTTATCACGTATCACACGGGTAACAAATTAACTTCAGTAAAAATGGCGTGTTTCTGATAAGCGTACATTTCCAGATGTTTTAATATAAAATAGCCCAAATGACAGACGTCAAATGATCGACCTTCACCTTTCAAAAATAAATACATTGTCTAGTCAGACGATAAACTGTTTAAGTTCGGAACGATTACTAAGGACACATGCCTATCGCTTAATTCCATTGCCTAACAAGGTATTATTTAAGTGGAGATAAAAAGAGAAAACTAATATTTAATAAAATATGTATCATATTGGCTCATAGATAAACATTTTATCTATATTGCAAATGCATGTGAGATCAAGCTCGTCCATTACACAATGTTCAATCGGTTTAGATTATCGACTCACCCTTTTCTGTATTTAATGGGTATGGTAAGTCGACTACATTTTAATGGTAGACAATGAGCATAAACGTCAATAATGAGTCTAGATGTGGCTTCATTTTGTATGTTTATTCTTTTCAAGTATAAGATAAAATATTAAACGACCACATCATTGATGCTAATGATTTTATGTATCATTCTTGATAGTTTTTAGGAAAATAAATGTATTCAAGTACATGTGAAGTTGTCCTTCAGTAACTGTAGCGCACTGGCTCTTGCGTAAAATTCTTGTCTTTAATATACTATTGTTCGATAGCTTGAAATATAATTTGAACTTAGATATAGTAAACATCATTTTCATTTTATCACGAAAATCTTCGAACAGCTGTCATGTACACCAAAAGGTACTTGTAGTATATGTGTTGCTTTCTTTGGCAGGTCCAGAAAAGGTAACGCGGTGCTGCACCCAACTGGCTGATGTAATTCTACTTAAACTTTGAACAAGAAAACTACTTTTTACAGACAGAGGCTGCTAAGGTGATTACCTTCATTTCTTGGTCTCGGAAACTTAGGTTTTTGACTGACTTGCTGGGTGTATTTGGCTAAATAAACCAAAGTCGGACAAAATTGCACTTCTGTCCAGCAATAGTTACAAGACAACTCGACTGGCAGTTGAGACAACTCGACTGGACAACTCGACTGACCTGTATTTTTATCTATCTATATGAGTTTGT
>JAXGGS010368497.1:0-12900 GCA_035585475.1 Armandia brevis
TTGCAATCATAATCACCTTACCTTGCACATAAGGGTTGGACGATTTCACTTTCTTTGGTTATAATCTCGCCCCGTTGTTTCGGTGTACAAAAAAGAAAGTTTTTTTCTTTTGAAGTGCATTAACCGCAACGTGGTCATAAATACTCCTCGATAGCTCAGTTGGTAGAGCGCCGGACTGTTAATCCGTTTGTCGCAGGTTCGAGCCCTGCTCGGGGAGCCAATCACCTTACCCAGCAACCACAATAAAACCAGAAACTCTACTTCTTGTTTTATATGTTTCTACCCTGGATGCCGCAGACTCTTTATCTGCGTCTTTTTTTGACCTCCGTTCATTTTTGATCTCTCGATAAATGCTAGAAACATTTACTTCTAAGTGATTCCCTCGATAATATTTCTATAGCTTATAATGAGCACGTTATCTTCATTTGAGGTGTGCTAAAGCTCAAAGAAGCGAATCACCTTCCCTCTGCATTTCTCAATCACTATTGCAATATGACCGACTCTCAGGGCACAAGAAGCTTATTGTCTCGAATTTATTCAGGCATAAAGCATTTGTCCAGCAATAAAGCCCTAGGTAAAGAAATGTTCCCGGGTTACTGCCTCTTGGGGGTGCTTTTCCTGGTGTTTACAAACAAACTGTCAACGGTTTCAGGACTAGTTTCCGTTTATAGCAGCTGGGGCATAGCCGTTTTATTGTTGCTTTACTACATTCAAGTTTGGCGCACCTTCAATTTTCAAACATGGTTACTGGGTACCGCAGGTATCGTCTTAGTCAGTTTCTTTTTATGGCGTGAAGGCGCTCACTCTTTACTTTTGCAGCGTGCTTTTGTACTGTCAGGCTTCTTAACATTATTTATCACCGCATTTGAATTTCTACGCGATGCCGCTAAAACCTCTCCTGTTGTTTTGCAATGTGGTTGGGGATTGACCCGACAACCACCACTTTACCGCTACTTTCTACTTACTGTTGGCGCAAATATTTTTGGTGTCTTATTGAGCTTTGGCTCAGTTACCCTGCTGTCAACAATGGTTTATCGTGCATTAAATGAAGATAAGAGCGAATCGGATGCCATTAAGGAAATCCGGTTACGACGCATGATTCTTGCCATACTGAGAGGTTTCTCCTATATGCCTTTATGGTCGCCAATATCTGTTTCCATCACACTTATTCTTTCCTCATACCCCGCACTCACTTGGGTACAGATTGCACCAGGTGGTATTGCGATTACCGTTATTTTTATGATATTGGGTGTAATCATGGATCGTTTAGGGTTGCCTAAGGGGATCACTTTAAATCAACCAAGACAATTCTTCATATGGAAACCCGTCGTTTTATTACTGACTTTTATGGGGGTTATGGGTTTTTATGGAGTGATTGCTTATGCGCTTTCAGAGTGGTTATCCATTTCGTTCACACTTGCGCTTTTAGGCATTGTTTCTCTGGTGGGTATTTTTTGGACCTTTTCCCAACAATACCTTCGGTCTACACGCAGCCGCCGATTTGCAATACCGCTAACCTTAAAAAGAATTCATAACACGACACGCTCTTTGAGACAACGAGGAGTCGTTGTAGGTTTATTTGGTTTTTCTGCGTTGTTGAGTGTATTGATACCACCTTTAGTGGATACGGAGTTCATGAATAATTGGCTACTCCATCAATCCATCGGTGGGGCTTGGCTTCTCATTTTCACCACTTGGATTACTCTCTGCTTCGCCTTTTTGGGCGTTGGTCCGATGATTACCTCTCCAATTTTGCTAGGTATTCTTTACCACCAAAATGCTATTGAATTTAGTGCCTATACAGTTGTGTTTACCTTTCTTGCCTCTTGGGTAGTACTCACAAATTTCTCTCCAACCGCCGTATCAATCCGTTCAATCCAATACGTTATTAATCGCTCTGACTTTGAGATCAGTTGGAAGTGGAATGGACGTTATTCTTTGCTACTTCTTTTTATCATCAACAGCACTTTACTCATTCTATTTTGGTAAAAGGCTGTCAAACCCTGTTATTTCCAAACCAAAACCTTTGAGATTGGCTAGGTTGACAGGATGGGAAAGTAAGCGCATTTTCTTCACGCCCAAGATCCGTAACATCTGAGCACCTGTGCCATAAATACGAGAATCCCATCGAGGCAATAGGTTTTGCGGCGTATTTTCCTCAGGATAAGACGTAAAGTGCGCTAGCCACTGGGACATCTTCATGGTCTCGTCTTCAGGAGCGCGCAAGCCAACTGCCACCCCTGCTTCGCTCTCAACCATGGCCCTCAAACATTCCTGCCAAGGATATGCGACGGATAAATTTTTAGTCTGCCCATTCTGCGGTAAAAAATCCAGTACCGATAAAGGGTATTGAACACGCACAACCACCTCTTTTTCCTCAGCAAACATTCCATCCTTAGAAAGATCTCCGTGCGATAGAGCGATGTGCACGCCTTCACTTTCGTTTCCTTCGGTTACATTTGTTCTTTCACGAAATAGATGCAGTGTAAAGTCGTTTCCCTCCCAAACGACAGGATAATGTGCCACACGCTCAACCAAACTCTCCGTCGTCATACGGTATTCAATAAGTTCGGCAATAGATCCAATTTTCAGCTGATGCTTTTCTGCAAATTTTTGTAAATCAGGCAACCGCGCCATCGTGCCATCCTCATTAAGAATTTCACAAATAACTGCTGAAGAATGAAGCCCTGCTAATCTGGACAAATCAACGCTTGCCTCAGTATGCCCTGCACGAACCAATACACCTCCATTACGTGATTTCAAAGGAAAAATATGCCCCGGTTGGACAATATCTTTAGCACTTGCCCGCTCTCGGCTTGCTACACGAATGGTATGTGCTCTATCCTGTGCTGAAATTCCTGTAGTAACACCTTGAGCTGCTTCGATAGACACCGTAAAAGCTGTTTGAAATGGCGCTTGATTATTGGTAACCATCATACTCAAACCTAACTGTTGACAATGAGCCTCCGTAAGAGAAAGGCAGATAAGTCCTCTTCCATGGGTCGCCATAAAATTAATCGCATCAGCGTTTACATGTTCTGCAGCCATTATCAGGTCACCTTCATTCTCTCGATCTTCATCGTCAACCAGAATAACCATTTTTCCTAATCGAATATCGGTAAGGATTTCAGTGATATTGTGAAACATAGACATATTGATTTAGCCGCTCAAAAAAACAGTAATGCTAGCAGAATCAATGCTAACGACCTCCACTGCATTCACACTAATTTATAATCAACTCTTTTCGCAAAGAGTCCGAAGGCCTTCATGTATCTTGCTGACCGACGTAAATTGCTGTCGCTTATGTTCCAAGAGCGGTTGCAGGGTATCAACATCAAGCTCATTTTCTTTACTATGATTTTGGCTTCCATAGGCATAGCCAATATCCATAGTGCTACCAATGGTGCTTTAACGTCGACTGCTCTCATACACACCACACTTGGATTTTTCGTCATGATGACATGGGCACTTATGCCGACCACATGGATCATGCGCATGAGCATTGCTTTTTACTTATCGGGCATTGCTTTCCTCATATTGGTCGCTTTTTTTGGAGTATCTGCAAAAGGTGCTCAGCGCTGGTTGAATTTAGGAATCATTCGTTTTCAGCCTTCAGAGTTAATGAAGCTAGCGGTTCCAATGGTCTTAGCTTTTGCGTTACATCATCTTCAAGAACGTAAGGCTTGGTTACAGTTTCCGCTAGCACTTGCTGTCCTTGCGGTGCCTTGCCTTCTTATATTAAAACAACCCGACTTAGGCACCACAATCCTTGTGGCGACCAGTGGCTTGTTGGTAATCTACCTAGCGGGATTACCGTGGAAGTGGATTTTTGGCAACCTCATCGTATTGGCGCTCTCTGCCCCGCTTTATTGGCAATACATCATGAAAGATTATCAAAAAGAGCGTGTCTACACATTATTCGACCCTTATAGCGACCCATTAGGTAAGGGCTACCATATCATTCAATCCATTATTGCTATTGGCTCTGGTGGAGTATTGGGCAAGGGCTATCAGCAAGGCTCTCAGTCACAGCTCGATTTCTTACCTGAGCCGCATACCGATTTTATATTTGCTGTACTTGCCGAAGAATGGGGCTTCGTTGGGTTTTTGGTACTTTTGGTCGTGAACTTGATGCTGGCTCGGCAGTGTATAAAAAACTGTCGTAAAGCCAATACACAGTTTTCTCGTCTGCTCGCGGGAAGCCTTACTTTCACCTATTTTATTTATCTGTTCGTCAACATAGGTATGGTCAATGGCATTTTGCCAGTGGTGGGCGTCCCATTACCTTTCATCAGTTACGGAGGCTCTTCGGCAATTATTACCTTCTCAATGATTGGCATCATTATTGCTTGCGGAAAACCAGAGAAAGAAGCTCAATATACTCGTCACCTTCTCTATTAATCAAACGGCTTCGCGCTTGCGACTCACGATTTAAAACCTTATCATCCTCTTTTTTTTCATTATTGGCTCATCATGAATCGAACCTTGTGCGGTGCAGTAGACACATCTTTAATTGGACAAACCTTATTATTTAAAGGATGGGCAGGACGCCGCCGCGATCATGGAGGCGTTATCTTCATTGATTTACGCGATCAATCCGGCATGGTGCAAGTCGTCTGCGATCCCGACATGCCTGAGTTCAATCTTGCTGAAAAAGTGCGTCATGAGTATGTCCTTGCAATTGAAGGTACATTGCGACAGCGCCCAGAAGGCACTATCAACCCCGATTTAAAGAGTGGGCAAGTAGAACTGCTTTGCAAAAAACTGATCATACTAAATGAAGCAGCCCCACTACCTTTTCAGCTGGATGAAGAAAACCTTTCTGAAACAGTGCGCCTTGCTCATCGTGTGCTGGATTTACGCCGCCCACACATGCAGAAAAACATCAAGCTTCGTCATGCCATCACTAAAGCTACGCGCACCTTCCTTGATGATCATGGTTTTATTGATATTGAAACACCAATGCTCACACGTAGTACACCTGAAGGCGCCAGAGATTATTTGGTTCCTTCACGCGTACACCCCGGACAGTTTTTTGCACTACCTCAGTCACCACAGCTATTCAAGCAAATGTTAATGGCTTCAGGTTTTGAGCGCTATTACCAAATTGTTAAGTGCTTTCGTGACGAAGATCTCCGCGCCGACCGGCAACCAGAGTTCACTCAAATTGATATAGAAACCTCATTTTTAAACGAATTTGAAATTACAACGATGATGGAGGAATTGGTTCGTACTATATTCAAAGCAGCTATTTCAGTTGATTTGCCTGAACCATTTCCACGTATAAGTTATGCAGAAGCAATGCGCCGGTATGGCTCAGACAAGCCCGATTTACGAATTTCACTAGAACTCACCGACATTACCGAGTTAATGAAAACCGTAGATTTCAAAGTATTCCGAGAAGCCGCACAAATGCAAAAAGGACGTGTGGCTGCCATGAATGTTCCTGGTGGAGCAGAAAAGCTTTCGCGCAAAGATATTGACGACCTCACCAACTTCGTTGCCACCTATGGCGCTAAGGGCCTTGCTTATATCAAAGTTAATGATCAGGAAAAAGGTGTTGAAGGACTACAATCTCCTATCGTAAAATTCTTAGGTGCTGATGCTGCACTTGACATCGTAAAGGCCGTAAACGCTCAAAACGGTGATCTTATTTTCTTTGGGGCCGACAAAGAAAAAGTGGTCAATGATGCGCTTGGTGCGCTCCGTCAAAAGATTGGACGTGATTACGGATTCATGAAAGAAGGCTGGCACCCTGTATGGGTTGTTGATTTCCCCATGTTTGAATTTGATGAAGAGAGTAAAGGATGGACTGCTTGCCATCATCCTTTTACTTCACCCAAAGACGAAGATATTCAGTACTTAACTACCGATCCAGGTCGCGTAAGAGCAAAAGCCTACGACCTTGCACTCAATGGCTGGGAGCTTGGCGGAGGATCCGAGCGTATTCACCAAGCAGACATACAAAACACCGTTTTTAATGCATTAGGAATTTCTACCGAAGAAGCTCGTGAGAAATTTGGATTCTTATTAGATGCGTTAGCACTTGGCGCCCCACCTCATGGAGGTATTGCATTTGGGCTAGACCGTATCACGGCAATGGTAACTGGAGCTGAATCTATTCGTGACGTTATTGCGTTCCCTAAAACCCAACGTGCTCAATGTCTTCTTACTGAAGCACCGAGTACTGCAAGCGCTTTACAACTTCGTGATTTACATATACGCACCCATATCCCTAACGTAAAATAAACATTTCCTTCCGTAAAAAATAACAACAAATATAACTTACACAAACTAAAACATAAGGATTTACCATGTCTCACCCCGTTACTTCCGAAACCTCCAGCTCGATCACTGGAGGTCATTTGCTTGCCAAGTGTTTAAAAAAACACCAGGTAGAACGCGTATTTGGGGTTCCTGGAGAAAGCTTTCTTTCTCTACTTGATGGTTTGTTGGATGCCGCAATACCCTATGTAACCTGCCGTCAAGAAGGAGGAGCCTCTATGATGGCAGAGGCCGAAGGGAAACTCACGGGAAGGCCTGGAATATGTACTGCCAGCCGAGCGCCGGGTGCCACAAACGCCAGCGCAGGTGTACACATTGCTTTCCAAGATTCCACGCCAATGATTTTATTGATTGGACAAGTAGAGTTGTCTGCAGAAGACCGAGAAGCTTTTCAAGAGGTAGATTTGGTCGCTATGTTTGCGCCCTTGGCAAAATGGTCTGCACAAATATCAGACCCTAGGCGAATTCCTGAATATCTCAATCGCGCATTTCAAGTAGCCATGTCTGGAAGACCCGGTCCTGTTGTGCTGGTTTTGCCAGAAGATATGCTGATGGCGCCCGTCAACCAGACGTTACTGGATAGTGTTGAAACGTTAGTTACACCGCATCGCTCATATCAAGGTGTTGCCCCAAAAGCATTGGTATCATTTTCTGAGCAACTAAAAGCTTCCAAAAAGCCGCTATTTATCCTCGGAGGTGGAGGCTGGTCAAACGAAGCTTGTCAGGCACTTGAACAATTCCTTGATCATCACCCTATACCAACCTTTGTTGAATTCCGACGGCAAGACTTATTAAGAAATACGCATCAATGTTATGCAGGGCATTTGAATGCAGCCACTTTACCCGCACAGCGAAAAATTATAGAAGAAGCTGATTTGATCTGCCTGATAGGTGGACGCCTAGGGGAAATGCCTTCAAAGCAATATGCATTGCTTGCAGAGCGCATTGGCTCTAACACGGGGCCTCTTAACACCTTCATTCATATCCACCAAGACCCTAACGAAATTGGACGAGTCTATCGTACAGACTTGGGCATTGTTGCCTCCATGACCGAATTCACTGAAGCACTGTGCACCCTCATCGGTTCAGATCCACAAAAACCTACGGACTACTTAGAAAGCGTCAAAAAAACTTACGAGCAGACATTGACACTCAAAACGAACCCTGGAAAACTACAGTGGGGAGAAATCGTTTCATGGCTCAACGATCATCTTGACAAACAAACCATCGTTTGTAATGGTGCCGGCAACAGCTCTATTTGGCTACACCGTTACTATCAGTGGCATCACTTCAAAACGCAGCTGGCCCCTTCCTCCGGATCTATGGGCTATGGGCTACCTTCTGCTATCTCTGCCGCGTGCCATCTAAAAGCAAGTGGTAAACCACATCAACCTGTATTGGCTGTTGTTGGTGATGGTGATTTTATGATGACGTTTCAAGAGCTGGGAACCATTGCTCAAGAAGAGCTGGCTATTCTTATTTTGGTCGTAAACAATAGTATTTACGGCACGATTAAAATGCATCAGGAGCGCGAATATCCAAACCGCCCTATCGCTACAAAACTATCCAATCCCAATTTTTCCCAGCTTGCAGAATCATTTGGGTTTTGGAGCTCCCGCGTAGAAACCACTCAAGAGTTTTATGATATTTTCCCACTGGTCCAAGAACAACTAAAAGCAAACAAAACAGTGTTGCTAGACATCATCTTAGATGAAAAGGCACTCACGCCTGATACTCCTGCCACTTAATTTAGATCATCACCCTCTAGGGTGGTGCTCTTCATGAATTTTCTTGAGTTGTTCACGGGCAACATGTGTGTAAATTTCCGTTGTTGAAATATCTGCATGCCCCAGCAATAGCTGCACCACACGTAAATCTGCTCCGTGATTCACCAAATGAGTCGCAAACGCATGACGTAAAGTATGTGGGGATAATGACTCCGAAGGAATGTTGGCCATCACGGCATATTTTTTGATTAATTTCCAAAATGCTTGCCTCGTCATAATACGCCCCAAGCGCGTGAGAAACAAGCCTTCATCACTATGCTTTGCCACAAATAACGGACGGACTTCTTGCATGTAGCGGCGAATCCAAGAAAGGGAAACTTCCCCCAGAGGTACCAATCGCTCTTTGTTGCCTTTGCCGATCATTCGCACAGCACCCACTTCCAAAGATACTTCAAAAACACTCAAACGAATCAATTCACTGACACGCAAACCAGTAGCATAAAGAGTTTCCAGCATGGTTCTATCACGCATACCTGCCGGTGTATTGATATCGGGTGCGTCAAGCAAAGCCTCTACTTGCGCTTCTGACAGAACCTTTGGCAAACGCTGAGGTTTTGTCGGAAGCGTAAGACCTAAAGTGGGGTCTTCCAAAATTTGTCGCTCTTGAATTAAGTAGCCATAAAAACGACGAAATGCTGCAATCACACGGCGCTGGCTGGTTGACTTCGCACGCGCTGATAGCTCTGCGATATAGCGCAAAATCATGACTTTATCTACTAGCACCAATAAAGCTTTGCTGCCTTCAGAAGATGAAACGTTCTTTTCCGCCATCAACCAATGCAAAAAAAGCTTTAAATCACTGGCATAACTCAGCTGTGTATTACGAGAGAGCCCTTCCTCAAGCCATAGTTGCTCGATGAAGTTTTCAATTAACAGTAAGTCAGCACTTGAGCCCTCTGTCATTAGCTACCCTATAACTTTAGCGAAAGAAAATAAAGTTTGATCATTCGTTTCATGCAAAACAAGCATCATTAATCAACGTCCATTAAGACGATTAAGCGCATACCATCAACGAAGATCATTTATAGTATGCAAGCGTTATACTACAAAATGAGTAAGAAAATTGCTTTGCTTCAGGCTTACCTATTATTTTGAAAGCACCTCATGAAAACAACACAAAAAGTTATCTTAGACCAACACGGTGATGCTGATGTTCTTAATTGGAAAGAGCAAGCACTTCCTGATCCAGGAGCCAATGAAGTACATATTGAGCATCAAGCGATTGGGATCAATTTCGTTGAGATTTACTACCGTTCGGGTATTTATCCGCTAACTTTTCCAAGTGGTCTTGGCTCTGAAGCAACCGGTATCGTTACCGCATTAGGTAAGGACGTGCAAGGATTCAAAATCGGTGATCGTGTGGGTTATTGCACCGGTCCATTGGGATCATACGCAGAAGCTAGGTGCATTTCAACGGATTTTTTGATCAAACTTCCGGATTCACTTTCTTTTGTAGACGGGGCTGCTTTGATGTTGAAAGGGCTCACCACGCAATACCTTTTGCGACAAACTCATCCGGTATCTGCAGGGGAGACTCTACTGGTTTTTGCCGCTGCTGGAGGTGTTGGATTACTTATGGGGCAATGGGCAAAGCAATTAGGGGCTAAAACTATTGGAGTCGTCGGCTCTGCTCAGAAGAAAGACTTAGCAATACAAGCGGGCTATGATGAAGTATTGGTAGGCTATGAAGGAATTCCTGAGCAGGTACGCTCCATCACCAACGGACGTGGTGTTGATGTCGTGTACGACTCTGTCGGCAAAAGCACCTTTATGACTTCGCTAGACTCTCTACGGCCACGAGGATTGCTCGTAAGCTTTGGCAATGCTTCAGGAGAAGTAGATCCTTTCCCCGTCAACCTGCTTGCCAGAAAAGGGGGACTATATGTTACACGCCCCTCGCTAGGGATTTATGCAAATACTCCCTCTGCATTGCGAAGCATGTCTCAAGAGATGTTTGAGCACGTCAGCAGTGGTCATATCAAAATACTGGAAAGCCGAACACTACCTTTTTCAGAGGTACAACGTGCCCACAAAGAGCTGGCTGACCGCAAAACACTTGGCTCCACTGTGCTGGTACCTAATTGACCCTTACCACACTGAGACTTTACTTCGCCTCACTATCACCTATTGGCTTTGCTAAAAGGTAGGCGCTGCGTTAGAATTCACGCTTTAAATATATATGTACGGTATCTATGAATGAATTTGTAGTTTTCTTAAAGACTGATTTGAATTGGATTTGGGGAGTTGCGGCCATAGCAACTGGTAGCTTATGGCTCTCTTCTTTTATACCCACCAAAAACCGAAGAAAAACAGTGCCCGCACAAAAAGCAGTACTGATGATGAACAATGATTCTGCAGTAATGGTTGATATACGAGATAAAAACGACTATGTCAAAGGACATATCCCAGGCTCACGTAATGCACCACTTGCCCACTTGGCCGAGACTTTGAAGCAATTGAAGCTTTCCAAAGAAACGCCCATCGTATTGACCTGCGCATCAGGACAACGTGCTTCACAAGCTTTCAAAACACTAATCGAATCAGATTACACCCATGCTTATATCCTTGAACAAGGAATACAAGGGTGGCAAAGTGCTGGTTTACCTGTCGTTAAAAAAGGTTAATCTTATCCACTCTCACTGGCGTATCTATGGCACACATTAAAATGTATTCCACCCGCATCTGCCCATTTTGCGTGGCAGCTGAAAAATTGCTGCAATCACTTGGCCATCCCGTCAATGAAAAAATTTTGATAGACACTTCTCCTGAAAAACGGGAAGAAATGATGCAGCTTACACAGCGAAGATCCGTTCCACAAATTTATATTAATGATCAACACGTTGGTGGATTTGACGAGCTCTCTCATCTGGTAAAAAAAGGTGAGTTTGAAGCATTGGTTAATTAGATTCTCTATTATTGAAGGTACCGTATGGCTAAAGAATCCAAAAAAGCAGTCCAAGAAGAAGTAAAAGACGAAAAAGCACCTGAAACACAATTTGGTCTATTAAGGCAGTATTTGAAAGATGCTTCCGTAGAGTTTCCATCTTCACCGCAAATTTTCAAAGAGAATCACGAAAATACGATGAATATGGATATCGACTCCAATTCAACCAAGGTTGATGAGAATATTTATGAAGTCACTTTACGTGTTTCTCTCAATATAAAATCTCCTGCCAGCAAGACTATTTTAATTGTTGAGTGCACATACGCAGGTATTTTTGAAATCAGCAATATCGCCGACTCAGAACTAGAAATACTTCTGAATGTGCATGCTTTGGAAATTCTTTTCCCTTATGTACGTGAAGTGGTGAGCTCTCTATCTATGCGCACTTCAATGCCACCTATTCTATTGCCACCCATTAACTTTGTACAGTTTTATCAACAACGTATCAAAGATAAAAAAGATGCTCCCGCAAATGAAAAAAAAGCTGACTAACCGTTGGGTAACCGGCATTCTCACTTCTACTCAAGTAGGAGTGTTTGCGCTTATGCTCGCTGTGCCCTATGCCGCAGCACAACAAAGCACTTTCAAAAACTCAACGAGTAATGGGTATATTCGGAGTACGGTGGCAGGTTTTTACAGCAGTCCAAATGCCAGTGCACCTCCTGAAAACCTGATTTCTAAATATTCCCCGCTACGAGTACTCACACGTACCGATAAATTTGCTAAAGTTCGCGAATCCTCTGGTAAAAGTGGCTGGGTATCTGTAGACGATCTTAGTACTGATAAATTCTATGTGCTTTCTAAAAATCCGGTCACCACGATTTTCAAGCAAGCCAATGCCCAGTCAGGCACCGCTTTTGAAGTCACAAAAAATGTTGCGTTACAGGTAGAGCGTTACCAAAACGGCTGGTTGCAAATACGGCACTTTTCAGGTGCAGTAGGATGGGCTCCTACTGCATCTGTCGTTACTCCATAGTTTTAATGCGAGGCACTCGAGATGGAAAACATACCATCCGAAGTTAATGCTATTGCAATTGTTGGGGCTGGCTCTTGGGGCACAGCCTTAGCCTTTTGTCTTGCAGAAAGTACTTCAATCACACTGCCAATACGGCTGTATACCCGCCGAAAAAATCAAGCCGATGAAATAATTCAAGCTCAAGAAAATAAAAAGTATCTTCCTGATTTTCCTCTACCCAAAAATGTTGAAATTCATACCATTGAAGGAATCACAGATCAAGCAGATCATTTTCTCGCAAACAAAAATACCTTGGCGGTCGTTTGTGTTCCGATGTCCGGCTTAGCTAACTTAGGACACACACATGGGAAATGGCTATCCCACTTCGCCCATATACTTCTTGCCGCAAAAGGTATATTGCCGGATACATTGCAATTCCCTCAAGAGGTGTTGCGCAATGCTTTAATCAAAGCAGAAGTATTAACACATGACCACGCGAATCAGCTTTCATTAGGATTGATTTCAGGACCTAGCTTTGCTAAGGGGCTCGCCGCTAGACTACCTACCGCTGTTACGCTTGCACACCCTAGCTTAGAGAGCGCACAAATGCTTTGCCAAGTGCTGCACCGCAATCACTTACGTCTATACCCTTCCCATGACACCATCGGTGTTGCCGTTTCTGGTGCTTTAAAGAATGTGTTGGCTGTTGCCAGTGGCCTATCTGATACTTTAGGTCTGGGAGAGAATGCTCGTGCAGCACTCATTACGCGCGGTACTCATGAGCTTGCAGGAGTCGTTCAAGCGTGGGGCGGAAAACGCGAAACGCTATACGGGTTATCTGGTATTGGAGATATCTTGCTCACGTGCACTGGAGATCAATCCCGTAATCGTCGCGCTGGCTTTGCACTGGCAAAAGGCGAAACCATTGA
>JAXGGS010368608.1:0-12897 GCA_035585475.1 Armandia brevis
TCTGACATGAAGGATTTTCTAGACTCTAAGTCAAGTCTGATACAGATGATAGATGATCTTTCCAAAACCGCATCACCCTTTGAGATGGCAGTGAGAGAAAGCAGCTTACCAAAGTATCTCACAGAGAGCATATTCGATTTGTTTACCACATCATTGGTCGAGATTCCTAACATCAACAGTACATTACAGGAACTTAACGAAAATATAAAATCTTACAGCAAAGGGTTAAATTTAACAACTTCTAAGCATGAACTAGATAAGAACAGAGGAGAACCCATCAGTAATCCAGAGAAAACTTCATCCTTTAATGCTTGTAACAAGGTTAGCGGTATTGCTGTTGATGAGAAGGAATCCACAGTTGTAGTGAGAAGAAAAGATGCTAACAGCCCAATCACGGTCTATGATAACAATGGAGTTAAACTGAAGTCACTGGGACCAGGCGTGCGTGGTATAAGTGGTGTGGCCCTTCAAGGAATTGCAATTGATACCAAGAGGAATCTGTATGTCCTTCCTGTGACTAATGGTAACGTGGTGACTCTCAGTAAAGATGGCTCTGTAGTTTCCACCATTAATGTTATACACGGAGGAAGAGTGGCACATGGAGTCTGCTTCTCTGATAAAGATATGTATGTTACTTGTAGCAACGGATGTTATAATGGAACTAATTCTGTCCACCTCATCGATGCAGAATCAAAGGTTGTGATCAAATCTATACAGAACATGAACTATCCTTTCGGAGTAACGTGTGATATGTATCAGGGAACTCCTGCTATAATGACATGTGAATATGATAAACACACTGTCAAGGTGATGGATTATGACGGAAATGAACTGCAGACATTTGGAACTGGTGTAGCAGGATCAGGAGTTAATCAGCTCAGCTACCCCTGGGGTGTCACCACAGACCCAGCTGGCAGATTGCTAGTGGGTGATCAGGGTAACAGCTGTGTGGTGTCTATAAATGATGATTCATGGGAAGTTCTGTTAGACGAAAGTCAACTCGGATTTAAACCCCTTCACATTGCTATCAACAAGATAAATAGGATGATGGTGGTTGCGAATAATAACGGATCAATTGCTTACTTTACGTTCTAATACATTTTAGTTGGGGCTTTTAGACTCAAGAATCGGGAGATATTTTTGCTACCGCAGTAAATAACAATAAAATAGTGTACGAGCGTGTCATTGGAATGTTGATATATGTACATGAATATATGGATCGATGTAGGATACAATAGCGGACTGATGTACTTCATTTCATTCATGTTATTATATTGTGAGAGGTCTTGTTTAACACTTGATCAAACATGAGAGGTAGACAAGAAAACATCCCATATTAATTCAGACATTTACGCCTAGACCAATAGTTGGTTAGCTGGGAAGAGCGAAGTCCTGCTATACTGCTATATACTGATTTAGGTGATGTAACACTTCAGGACCCAACAATCAAGAGACACCTTGTATTTTAATTGACAACACATAAATCCATCAATGGCAGATTTTGAGATGTTTACCTCGGTTCTGTTGTGTTTATGTTAAGCGTTTACCTTCATTTCAATGACGACATAGGTATGAACATGTCTTATAAAATTATGGCCAAGAAACATATATTCATAGAAATGTAATAAAATGTAGATGTATATTTAATAAATACGTTCAATATAACAACGCCTTGTTGAATGAATGAGATGGATATAATCCTACAATCTAAACCGGCAGCTTCAAGCAGCCAAATCTAGACAGTGTACATCTGTAGGCTTCTGCACCTAATTACTGGTGCCCCGATCGTGAGAGACTTTTCTATTTTACCGGTTTATTTATATAACAAAGTAAGGTGAGCTTAGCCCATATACAATGATTTTATCGTTTCTACGGCCAGCACGTGTCAGAGACCCCTCTCTTTTCTCCCATGTTTCAGTGAAATTAAATAAACTGAATCATATAGATGACATGTATGTCTTACCGATATCATGTAGATGACATGTATGTCTTACCGATATCATGTAGATGACATGTATGTCTTACCGATATCAAAAATGGAATTTTTAACACTAACGATGATGACCTTCAGATCAGGGATCTGACATTGATATTCCCTTGAGAAGGTACATCACTTCTACAACGCGCGGGCTGTGTTAACCTCTGACCTCATTCATCAGACGAGGGAGTCATAGGAGGAAGATGCCTCTCACGCGGCCGGTAAAATATTGATTAGGCCACACCCCCCACACCCACTTTATCATTGTGATTTATATAAGAACGTTCATTCCCGCACCGTCCTTTTCAGGAAGAAAAACCCTGTATTGATTGTCTCAAAATCTTGAGGGATGAATAATCTGATTCACTTGTTCTCGTGTTGGTTTTTAATTTCTGTGTAGATAATAACCCAGAAGCTCAAAGTGAAAATTGTCGATCATATTTGACCCGCGGTATAAATTACTATCCCAAAGAACAATAAAAACAATATATAATTGTCATGATAGACCTGCGATATAACCTGCGTTATAACTAACTACTTGACACAGTAGTAATATGCATGATATACAGGGGGTCCCTGCCTTTTCCAGGAATTAAATCGGTCTATTGAGATCTGTTTAGATATATTTTACAAATTATCGTATGGATCGGTTTACAATTAGGTATTAGCCGACAATTATTTACGTCGGGTTACACTCATTTTATTCCATGTTACTAAAGATCGGCGCAGTATGTACGATTATATTATATTACAGTAGATCTTCAATATAACGAGCGTGTATCTCGTCCCTCGATTCGGATTGTGTTACTGGCTCTCTACGAAAGTTTGAATTGCCCGCCATACGGAGGTTTATTTGCCTGGACGTGTCACCTGTTCCCGCTCTCACGTGTGACATAGGATCGATACTGAGGAGTAGAGAGCGAATAGGAGACAAAAACAGCCCAGAATATTCGTCCTCTACATTAATACTGTTATACACCGAGTACAATCAGTTATATTGGACCATAAACACACAAATATAACTCCGAGATAAGCAGGTAAGTTATAAGTCAGCTGGACATATATGTAATTCTCGGATATGTATTCTACCTCGTCATCGAATGCATGTATGTATATTAAGTTTGCTTTAAGTTGGTCGATATTCAGACGCAACGATAGCACAGTGCGTAAGCGTCGCATAACACATAGGTTCACATAGGCTTTAAGCAGAGGCAGATTGGGAATTCCCCTTTTCGATTTTCCGATCCTTCTGCACGCATACAACTACACTGAGAATCTGCCTAGTGGAGATTTGAGTGATATGATATATGATTTGCCAACATAAAACTTACTCTCTACCGTGTTCCCGGGGGAGGCACTCCCAGTATCTTGCACTACGGGTAGGTGCGGCGGGATGGCCCCTTTCTTATTTAGGAAATCAGCTCCAATAGACTCCACATTTTCGACCTAAATCCCCACATTCCTGCCCGAGGTCTAGTGCAGGCGGACGGTCGGTTTGATATTCGTTTATATTTTGAGGTGTTAGTAATTTCCCGCTGTTTATCTTGCCTCTATGTCAGATTCTAAATATTAGCTGACAGAGAGGTGCAATTTGTTTTTTCGGTCCTTGTGCCCATATAAAACTTTGAATCTACCTACATCTTCTGCTCGATGTTGTTATCATATATTAACAGTAACAATCTTTTATTCATTACTTATTCCCGGGGATCTTCATTTTTATTTCAAGTATATTACAAATCGTCTATGGTCAGGTTAAATCTGAACAGCACGGAACGTACTTCCGGTTAGGCGGGATACGCCGCTACATGGATTGGGCGCCACCCGTCACGATCTATGACGTCAATATTCGCGCTGTGACGCTTTGCGGAATTCTACACGTGCATTAGATGGTGGCTGAAACCCCAAGTGGGGGGGGGGGGGGGGTGTTACTCAGTATATGTTGCACTACGGGTATGTGCCGCCCTATTGCCCCCTCTTATTCGCGATGCAGCCGCTCAGATTGACCCAAAACTTCAACCTCCCAGCTCATATTGACCGCAAATTTCGCCAAACCGCTTACATTGACCGCAAATTTCGCCAAACCGCTTACATTGACCCCACATTTCGCCAAAATCGCTCATATTGACCCCAAATTTCGAACAGATTGACCCCAAATTTCGACCTAAATCAGCTCAGATTGACCCAAGTTCCGCTCGGCGGGCAGCACATACCCTCCCAAAAACGGGGTCAGAAACCCCCCCCCCCTGGGGCTGGAATAATCTGACTGGACGTCTTATGTGAAGAATGACCTCCATACGAATGTATCCGCTGCCATGACGGCCGTGTAGCGTGACTTCCGGTCGGCGCCCGATGATCCTCCGCCACAACAGCGTCGTAATATCTGGCGGAAGTCCATACCACGTGAACGCTCCGCGAGGGGGCGCCCTTGCCGGTATACACGCGATCTGTGGCGACCTCGTGGTGCGCGGTTATCCCGCCAGATGTCACCAGCACCGAGGCGGAGAGTAGTTTACTGACGGCCAGCACTGACTCGTAGCTGATCCAGTGTCCGGGGGTTCCCTGCTCCCTCAGTTCTCTAAACACACACGTGGTGGCGCTGCTGATGCTTTTCCCAGGCGCCAGCACGACCGACTTGTACACGTTGATGTTGTTGAGGAGTTCTCGCGATGACCTCCATCGGTAGCCACGTGTAGTGGAGAACGACAGTTACTCCGGGTCAGATCTGGGTCAGTGCCACATAGCGCTGGCTCTCTAGATTTTGCCTAATAGCAAAGGGAGAAAAGGCCGTTGTACCTGAAAGTGACCTCGCCTCCATGAGTCAGCTGTATTTAGAGAATGCTTCAAAACTCGACAGTGAACCGGATATCTGTGTATAGTATCTGGTCGTTTATAAGTTCATAAAAGCCGCCCGTTGTTTCACGAGATGACAGGTTTTTGTTATCTTTCTCATGTTTGAATAAACCGCCATTAACAAAATCTGAACTGAGTTGTCAGCTCGTCCCAGATACGTGATTGTAAGGATCGATAATAAGGAGATCTAGTCACGTGTGCAAAGTGAACTTTAACTCCCTCTAGTAAGAAGGCCAGGGGAGCGAACAGCCCAGAATATTCGTCCTCTACATTAATAATGTTATACACCGAATACAATCAGTTATATTATTTTATAAACACACGAATATAGCAGCTAAATCATCAGGTAAGTTATAAGTCAGTTATAAGGTATTCTCGCTTATGCGTTTTGCCCCTATGTCTGTAAGAATGATTGTCTATATTCTAAGTTAGTCGGTATACTGACATAGCGATGGCACATCGCTTAAGCAGTCACTATATATCGCACTGCGTGTATGTGCGGCGGGTAAGCCCCCCGTTTTTCGCGACGCCGCTTGCTAAGGGGTATGTTTTGCGAGCGGCAGCTCGCATAGCCCCATTCGGCGCCCCATCCCGCTCGCAATGCTCCTTAGAGAGTCGGGGACCCGCTCGCCAAGCCCGGGCAAAGTGCATCCCCTCGTTCATGCTGAGGACATAAAACACCTGTGGGCATTAAATCAACACGAAATGTGTTTTTGTGGTGGGAATAGACCCGCCCTTTTTACGTCAATAAGCTTGGAAAGCCCTCCCTTTTTGACGTCAATCAGCTCGGAAAGCCCCCCGCCCTTTTTTAAGTAAACCAGCTCGGAAAGCCCCCGATTTGAATCGACCCGCCGCACATCCCCACCCTAAATAAGGGGCAGTCCCCCCCCCCCACCGGGACACTACCACACAGGTTCACGTAGCATCAGCTTCAGCAAGCGTGGGAATTCCCCGGTTTAGATTTCCCGATCCATGTGCGCGCCCATACATTTGTCTCTACCTAGTGCAGGCGCACACTGTCGCTGTGCGGTGTACGTGAATGTTTATTGGTTTTGGTGCGTTAGATATTTTCAAGGTACAGGCCACATCCACGACCCGGTTGTCGCTTTAGATTATATTCTAAACTGACGACCCTGCGTCGTCGCTTTAATGCCCCTTAAGGGTAGGGCTCTGAGACGGGGCTTCCCGGGAGAGTGGAGGGTGGGGTAGGTGTGGTGATCGGTGCGGAGACGGGACTTCCCGGGAGAGTGGAGGGTGGGGTAGGTGAGGTGATCGGTGCTGAGACGGGACTTCCCGGGAGACCTTGTTTATAGCGGGAGTAGCTTTAGACCCTATACACCTCACTGAGTAGAGTTGACAAGTATCCCCATGGGTGACCTGTGTTAAGCCCTAATATGACGGCACAAGGCATTATCGTCTCCCGGATTTACTATCATCATTATGAATATCCGTAGGGGGTGGACCTTGGGGCTACCTGACTTACACAGAAGTAATTGTTTTTAGATAATCTTAGCTTGTATCATCTCCTTAATTAGTCACTACTGGAAACTTACTATATATCTAAACGAAGGTAATTCTCTTCATTATACATGTAGCTTTAATTCAATATTTTTATTGTTTGCAGAACAAGTGTACTCGGTTGAGAAGAGGTTACATCAGGTAGGGGCCTCACATCTTTGACGTCATGTCCGGAGGGAAGAAAGGACAAAATCCATTTGGGGCGCCAGGTCAAGGGTCAGGCTTTGGCAACACCCCGAACCCCACTCCTTCCGCTTTTGCGTTTGGCTCCACGCCCACCACCTCTGCGTCTACGTTAGGCGGCACGGCATCTTTTGGAGCCTCGCCGTTCGGCCAATCTTCAGGCTTTGGTCAGACCTCAGCAGGATCAATGGGCGGATTCGTGGGCGGTCCTCAAGCTCAAAGCCCCGCGTCAGTATTCGGACAGTCCGGTTCCCAGGCCAACACGACCGGTAGTAGTAGTGCCCCGAGCACCAGGTTTGGAGGAGCCGCCACCTCGGCGCTGTTCGGAGGCGGCGGCGCCCAGCAGAAAGACAACAAGGGAGGGTTTGGTGGTGGCAGGAAACCGCCGCAAACCACCAGTGCTCTGTTCGGGGGTAAGGGGCCCGCCGGTGACAAGTCAAACGAGGAGAACAAGGGAGGGTTCGGCGGAGGACCACCTCCCCCGGCGTATGGCTCGCAAAAACCGAAGATGCTGTTTGGCAAACCCGTGCAGGCGGACGCCGTCCCGTCAGACACTGGTGGTGGTGGAAGTAGTAGTGGTGGTAGTGGTACGTTTGGCGCCATGATGGAGGCGGAGACGAGGAAGACGCTGTTCGGGAAAGAGGAGAGAGGGCCCCCGCTGAGTGCCGCAGCCGCGGGACGGCTGGGGACACGGCAGCCCGACAGCACAGACAAGCCTCCAACAGGACTGTTTGGTAAACCCGGCACTACGGACAAGCTGCCAACAGGATTGTTTGGTAAACCCGTCACTATGGACAAGCTGCCGACAGGACTGTTCGGTAACCCTGGCAGCACTGACAAGCCGCCGACAGGACTGTTCGGTAACCCCGGCAGCACTGACAAGCCTCCGACAGGACTGTTCGGTAACCCCGGCAGCACTGACAAGCATCCGACAGGACTGTTCGGTAACCCCGGCAGCACTGACAAGCCGCCGACAGGACTGTTAGGTAACCCCGGCAGCACTGACAAGCCGCCGACAGGACTGTTCGGTAAACCCGACAGTTCGGACAAGCCGCCGACAGGACTGTTCGGTAAACCTGCCACACACAGCGAGAGTTCAGACAGGGCGAGTGGAGGAAACTGGTCAGGTGCTGGGCAAGGTATTAACTTTGTTATCTCTATCTGGGTTACCGTAGATCAAGGGATTAATCGTGTAAGTCGTGAGAGCTATATATAGGATCAAGACTTCAAACCCCACGCATTTTATCAAGTAACTACATGTACATGTACTGTAGATATCCGTTATAACTAAGGCGGTTAGCAGGGGACAAGCCTAGAAAACAGTACTAAATCTGTACAAGCTTTACCTAAGTGCTCATTGGGGGACACATTACGAAAACTGTCTTACACAGTCTGAATCGGGGGACACGCCTTATAACAGAGATCTA
Organism: Armandia brevis; assembly: GCA_035585475.1. Lineage (NCBI taxonomy): Eukaryota > Metazoa > Annelida > Polychaeta > Opheliidae > Armandia > Armandia brevis. Next base: position 7,957 of record JAXGGS010368608.1, read on the forward strand.
CAGTATATTCAGTTATGTATTCACAAGTATCTCCCTATTTCTATTTATTGTATTTATTAAACATCTTGGACTTGACTTTAATATGCTGTACCTACATGAATATGTACATGTAAAGAATTGTATTTTATGTATCACTTATGGCCCTGGTTTTGTGTTTGTTTCATTGACTAAGTACGTGTAGTAACTTCACTGTGCTGTCCTTGCTTGCAGGTCGTCGGAGCCGCTCTCAGGAGGCTGACCGAGGGAGATCCACCAGCCCGGTGATGCGACGCACGCTGATACGCCGGCCAGGTAAGCAAACAACAATACCTCATCAATACCGGGAGGTGAACAGAAGCCACTAGTATATAGGGAATATCATCCGTGTACATTATTACATTTTCTTGTGTTCTGAAATACGGGTTGAGTCTTGTACAACGCGACTCGAGGTATCGATGTTCTACTGCATAGTAACAGACTTCCATGTCCGTTGGTTCCGTATTGTGTTCCACTAGAAACAGAGCTATAACTAAGCAGGACATGTTGATGCCGTATTGTGATCCACTGGAAACCAGGCATGGGGTCGAATACTTTAGCTGGAATAGTGTCAACATCGTAGCTTAGCCAGTGATCCCAATGTAAACAAAGTTTAGTTTTCTTTCAAATTTCTAAATAAATGGCGATTATTAAATATAAACTCCCGAAACACGTTTCTTCATTCCAACTTAATCACAATTAAATCATTTTGTGATTGAATGTTGAAAGGTAACAAACATGGAGTAAACTTTTTCTCAATCGTTGACCACTCATCCACATGCAAGAACAGATAATACAAGGTCAACCCTTATTAATGGGAGCAGGCTGCGTAATGTCTGATTCATATCTGCCTTTTAAATTCATTCAGATTACATGATTGATTTCAGAAATGGCAACATCAATGGCTGAGAACAGGATGGCCCAGGAGTGTGCTGTTTGTGTGGAGAGATACCGGGATCCGAGAATACTGGAGTGTGCTCATCACTTCTGTATGGTTTGTCTGGAGGGGATAGCTGAGAGACATCCACAGGGATACACCACCTGTCCTATATGTCGTCACATCACCAAAACAGATGGAGCTAAAGCTGTAGCAGATCTCCCAAAATATCGCATGCTGAATTATTTCATAGAAGAGGTCAAGGCGTTCGAGTCTGAGGGTGAAATTAAGAAAACTACCAAGCAGTGTGATTTGTGCTCCGATATATTGGCAACTAAATGTTGCCTTCAATGTTCCATGAATTATTGTGACAAATGCATCATAGATCATGATAACCTGGAAAAAGTTGGTCATAGAGTATATCCTATCTCAAAGTATATATTTTGTGAGCAGCACGATGCACATGCAGCTTGCCTATGCCAAGAATGTGGTGTAGTCTGCTGCAGCAAATGTGCCATGACAACCCATAAACTACACAAAATGTCTGACATACAGGAAATGACCAAACATGTAACAGAGAGGCTGCTAGCACATAAGCTAAGACTAGAGTCAGGAAAGCAAGAAGAACTTGCACACAGAAATGCTAGAGAAGTTCTACAGCAAGCAAAATCCATTCAATCTGAAACCAGCAAGGAAGCAGATGCTCTGATAAAGTCTCTCAAGGAACTGATCAGAAAAGTAGAAAACCTAAAGTCAGAGGCTGATGAGAAACTTTCGTCTACCATCAAAACTCTTACCATGTATGCATCTGATATGAAGGACTTTCTAGACTCTAAATCAAGTTTGATCCAGATGATAGATAATCTCTCCAAAAATACATCACCGTTTGAAATAAGAGTGAGAGAAAGCAGCTTACCTAAATTTCACGCAGAAAGCATCTTCGACTTATTGGCCACCCCATTGATCGAACTGCCTGACATCAACAATTCATTGAAGGAACTCAGCGAAAAGATAGAGACTTACAGTAAAGGACTACATTTAACAACTTCTAAGCATGAACTAAGTAAGAACAAAGGAGAACCCATCAGTAATCCAGAGAAAACTGCATCATTTAATGCTGGTAAGAAGGTTCTTGGTATTGCTGTTGATGAGAAGGAATTCACAGTTGTAGTGAGAAGAAACAATGCCAACAACCCCATCACTGTCTATGATAACAATGGAGTTAAACTGAGGTCACTGGGAGCAGGTGTGTTTGGTATTAGTGGTGCGTATTATCAAGGAATTGCAATTGATACGAAGAGGAATCTGTACATCCTTCCTGTGACTGATGGTAACATGGTGACTCTCAGCAGATATGGATCAGTAGTTTCTACCATTAATGTTATACAAGGAGGACAAGCGCTACATGGAATCTGCTACTCTGATAAAGATATGTATGTTACTTGTAGCAACGGAAGTTATAATGGAAATAATTCTGTCTACCTTATTAATGCAGATTCAAAGGTTGTGATCAAATCTATACAAAACATGAACTCTCCTTTCGGAGTAACCTGTGATATATATCAGGGTACTCCTGCTATAATGACATGTGAATATGATAAACACACTGTCAAGGTGATGGATCATGACGGGAATGAACTGCAGACATTTGGGACTGGTGAAGCAGGATCAGGACTTAATCAGCTTTACAACCCCCGGGGTGTCACCACAGACCAAGCTGGCAGATTGCTGGTGTGTGATCAGATTAACCAACGTGTGGTGTCTATCTATGATGATTTGTGGGAAGTTCTGTTAGACAAAAGTCAACTCGGATTTAAACCCATTCACATTGCTATTAACAAGATGAATAGGATGCTGGTGGTTGGAAATACCAGTGGGTCAGTCGCTTACTTTAAATTTCAATAATTTTAGCTGATGCTCCGCAGTGAATAATAATTAAAAAGCGTCTGACTGTGTCAATGGACTTGTACCATGTACTTGTACGTGACCTCGGACTTAGTCCCCGTCATATTGCTATCAAAGAAAAGAAAAGGATACTGGTGATTGGGAGTAATGATTGTCAATCAATTGCACTTTTCAAATTTTAAACCAAAACTATTCCAATTTATCTAACCAACTATCGGACAGTTATATGACAGATGAATGTGTCACTGGCGCGGACATATCCTGCAGCAGACAAAGAATCGGGCATCAATTATTTGTTTAGACCTGTATCGCAGATTCAATCTGTTTTTGTGCTCTGTAATTTTTCATTATAACGAGGGCAAACATTTCTGAATTATTGAATACAACTCAATGGATGGTGATCGATTTTGTTAGTTATTGGATTAAATATGTGTTTGAGCTCAAGACAAAGCGACCACGTGTACAGGTTTCAAACATGAGCTTGTCATATAGGCAAGGGTTGGCAATAGGGACAAAATGTCTTTTTTATATTCACTTAATCGCGGTTTATTAAAAAACAATGCATAGATATATCATAATGATCGAATTATAATCTGCTTAATATCAATATAGTTAGTATGAATTCATGGAAATAAATGAAACTTTTTAAAATGTATTATTCCATTGAAGCAATATCGGACTCTTTTAAGGGACACGGCTTATACACACGCCCCAGTAATGATTGTATCACGATGAAATATATGTGTATTGCGGTGTTTTGAAACCAGTGGGCTTCGTAAACCTTATAATATGTCTCCCTGGGATTTTTCATTACTTAAGACGGTGGGGCGAGTTTTTCTAATAGTATTGAAAATTGTCACAGACTTTGTCTTCATATCCACCTCGGAAGTGGTACAATTGGATTTATATATATGATATATAGATTCGTCTGATGCGTTGATGCGGCCGGCGTTTTGTTTAAATATTTGCCATTATGTCTTTGATCGGTATATAACACAGATATGCAGGGGTTCCTCAGACATTAGAAAGTCCACATGAGACGTTTGAAACTCATTACGTGATTAATATACTATACTCCCCCTACTGTGTCACTTTTCCAACCCTCAACATCTCTGGTTAACTTTGATTTATATCCTGCATGTATATTCATTCCCCGCCAAAACTAGAAACTTATGAACCAAAATTAGGAGCACAAGCTTAATTAACAGCCCAAACCTATATAATTTAGTGCCATCAAATTTATATCTTTTCATAGTCAAACGCAACTCAACAACAGCACCGGTCATTCCAATCCTGGCGTCACTACTCTAAAAACAATTAAGACCCTCAAATTATGACATTAGAACCTATAAAACATCGAAAATAAAATCATAGATAAACCAAAATAGTTCGGTGATAAAAAAACCTATTTATTGTTCAATTGACAACATTGCATCGTATAGATGAAAGGAGTTTATTGAACCATCACTGCTTCATAACCTTCTATGAATCTAAAAATGTATTTATAACTTAAAGATAGCAAGCATTTTAATACAGAAACAAATCTCTAGCATTTGATTGAATTAAATGTTGCGAATGTGGTATGTAAGACCGGGAGATGACACATTGAGTTACAGATACTTCAAGTCAACATGACCCGGCAATTCGAAGGAGTTTTAGAAACTTTTATTTAACAAACGCTCGTGTTTTTAAGCAGTAAAAAACAACTACTTCTATTGGTCTCTCGCATGTTTTTATAGGAGCTTGTCACTCTCTTGCTCTCCTCCATCAATCAAAGCGTGCTGCATTCTCTAACATAAATAAGGTGGGCTGGAATATGGAACAACTTAAATTGACGTTAAGGAAGTTTTCATCATTCTCGAATGCGTGTATAAAAATGCTGGTCGAAAAAAATGAGAAACGCTCACGTATCTTACATGATACAATACCAGCCCAACTGGGTGTTGTCCTTCAATCAACCATATACATGTATCTATCTTTGACCATGGCTAACCAATCAGCGCGACCTTCATATATCTCTCTGTGTGACCTTCATATATCTCTCTGTGTGACCTTCTTATATCTCTCTGTGTGACCTTCATATATCTCTCTGTGTGACCTTCATATATCTCTCTGTGTGACCTTCATATATCTCTCTGTGTGAC
>JAXGGS010368719.1:0-12896 GCA_035585475.1 Armandia brevis
CCTTCCATCTGAAAACTTCCTGTATCCTCGGTTTACCTGGGGACACACATTCAGTATCACATCTCTATAACGCGGGTCGCTTGGGACACTTACATACAGTATCACATCTCTATAACGCGGGTAGCTGGGCAAAGTGTCTGTGATTCACTTGTACAGTAAGTCAGTAACAAGCCTCCGTTATACCATATTGCGATGGGTTTCTAAGAGGAACTTCTGACTGGCGCTATATGAAAAAAGTGCCATAGGAGGGTCTACTGTAATCAGAACCCCTTCTCCCGGTCCCCCGACCTAGACAACCGCGTTATATGGGCGACCAGTTGTAATTAGACCCCCCACCCCTACACAGCCACAGAATAATACCTGGTTGTTCTCATCTTGGCGCGTGATGAGCCCGGGTGATGTGAGGTTTTACAGTTTGATGCTTGTCCGCTTAAGGCGATACTTAGCACACATACCATACTCGGCACGTTAACAAAGATGCTGCTGGGGAGAGAGTGGAGAGAGAGTGCCAGCTTCCACCGCTGCTGCTGCTGCTGCTGCTGAGCACTGCCACACTACAAACACATGCACACCTCGCTTCATCACTTACATAGCAACCAACAGGTGTGTGTGTGTGTGTGTGTGTGTGGAGAGAGAGGAGAGAGAGGAGCGCTACCTTACATGTGCGCGCGTGTTTTCATCGTTATCCCGGCGTGAACCCTAAGAATCCACCACACAGCAGCAGCTCACAGACAGCTCTGGAGGAGGGGATTTCAGCACATCCCAGTGACCTAACATCAGCATGGCACCACAGGAGCACGTGGACGTGTGCTTGTGTCTAGTGGCTGATTCCTGCGATCCCTTAGATCACACCTTACATAGGTAGACACTACTAGACAACCAGGTATTCTAAGTGTTTGTGTTATACGTAAACTACTGTGTATTGGGCACTCGTAATGTACATGTAAATTGAATTGAAATATATGTACTGGTGCATCGTGTCCAGTTGGTGTTTGATATAACGCGTCATCTGATTTGATTTTGCAATTGCTCTCTATAACGCGGGTCAGTGGTAGTCTATAGGAATACATGGGGATTCGTTATAACGCGGTTTGTAAGGCCTGTTCCCGCTACCCACGTTATATCGATCAGCTACAGTTTAAATGCCCCATGATCGAGAGGTTGACTGATTGCCTACTTTCGGTAACTTAGCAACCTAACCACAGATTTCCTTGCACGTGAGTCACCTAAAAGTCACGTTTTTAGGACGGTGTGCGACCTGACAGTGTGCGTTTCGTGTCTAACATTTCACTTACATGTACTTTTATATTACACATATACGTGGATAAAAGGTTGAATGAAATGAAAACCCACTCATGCTAGTGAATCACTGATAGTTGGAATGGTTATACTGGTCAGTGTTCTTTTAACAGGATTTGTCGATATTACACAGAATATCCCATGTGACTAACACTGGTGACTACAGTCAAAATTGTTACTTGAAATTTATTTTAGAATTTGTGGAAAGGGATTGTTACTTGAATTATGTGTGAGAATTTGTAGGAAGGGAATGTTACTTGAATTATGTGTGAGAATTTGTAGGAAGGCATCACCGTGATTGTGTTAGTATTTGCGCCCATGATTAGACGACCTTGGTCTGTTCCCGGAAGTTAGCTTCACGTTTGTACCCAGGTGTTTGTATAATAGTTTTTCTCGACTAGGAAGCTACAGTAGGTGCTCGATATAACACGGGAACGTGCGAAACTAAATAAATCGCGTTATATCGAGCTATTGTGAATATCATGGGCGACCTTTCACTCGCGCTGTATTATTTCGTATAACGCGGTTTTATGGAACGCCTGTTCGCTGTAACCCCCCGATTTGTTTATTTATACCGTATAGAACAACAGATTAATAAATCCGGCCTTACAGCGGACAAGCGTTTCCTAGAATCGCATTATACGAAGGCTGACTGTACTTAGTGAACGGCCGTGTCATCTGGGCCCTGGTCACCTTGCACCGTGACCTAATCACACGAGAGACGCGCGCCGTCTGGAGGACGCCGCCGTCATCATCAACAGCGGAGAGGCGCTATTGTGACGGACAAATCTTCCTGCTTCCCCGTGTACCCGTGTACCTGTGTCTGCCTGTGTCTGCCTGTGCTTACATGACTTGTGTGCTATCTTCTCTCACCTACCCACCGCCGGCCGCCGGTGTAGACGTGTTTTACCGCTGTCTCAAACTTGTATTTTATCCACGATTGACGTGTTAACGGCCTGGCTAGCTAAGGCTTTGACTCGTCACTAGACAGGTCGATATTTTGCATACATGTATATCATTATATCCATATATGATATATGTATATAATTGGGTTAATAGCCATTTAATAACACATTATATATTTATATATATATTGTTATTTTATTTATGTGTGACTAATGTTTGTTGTTGTTTCAGGTGAGAAGACGTACCAGTGTTTAGAGAGAGGAGGAGGAGGAGGAGGTTGCTGGGAGAGACAGTTAAGCAGAGAGATGGGTAAGAAGGACACGGACAGCTTCTCGACGACCTCGGCGCGCTCGCGGGCGTCGCTGGAGAGGCGGAAGAGGCCGCGCTTCTCCCTGCAGCGGTTGTTTTACCGCAGCTCCGGGAGGTCACTCTCCATGTCCACACCCAAGCCGCAGAGGATGGTTCGCTCGGCAGAGATGGAGTCCCGCTCCGTCACCAGTCTCCACACTTCTCCCACAGGTCAGTGTCCCCCACACAACTCATCACAAGCTACTTTCATTTACCTTTAATTTATTTTTAGGTTGTGTTTAAGTTTAAGTTACCAATTGAATACCATAACAATCTTTAAATAGTATGTTAAAAATATCAAAAAAATATCTTTTTTTTTTAATATTAAAAATATATATAAATTATTTTTTTCTTTAAAAATTCAAAATAAAAATATCAGAGAGTTACCTTCAAGCTACCTTAGACTGATTTACAAGTGATTTTTTTAAATGTTAATTTTAATCAGTATTTATCACCAAATACCGTAATTCCCCAATAGTAAACCGCACCCGTTAGTAAGCCGCATCCCTAACTTTCGGCCCAAAATCTCGATTTTAAGCCGCACCCCTTAATCACAGTGTCCAGACCTGGAATTTTACATCACCAGCCCTGTACACTGTTTGTTTCCCTCCCGATTACCAGTAGGCACGGTGGAAGCCACTGTGTTATGCTCCCTTTGATCAGTAGTTTCCTCCGAGGTGGCATCTCGGTCATGTGTGAAAGTGTATGGGGCTTCTCACAGCTTTTTATTCACCAGGTGGTATATAGTGGGAGCCTCTCAGGTAAGATCATTACCCCCTCTAACCATGGGCGAGGCAAAACGCACACTTCAACCCATGTTACTCTGAGACTCACCACAAAATTCCCTGCCCAAAAAATGTTTATTTTCTGTACCCATTGGTAAGCTCTGCAAATCCCGAGAATAAAAGTGTGGCTTACAATTGGGGAATTACGGTAATTTTTTTTTCTTTAAAAATTCAAAATAAAAATATCAGAGAGTTACCTTCAAGCTACCTTTTACTGCAGTGATTCACAAGTGATTTTTTTTAAATGTTAATTTTAATCAGTATTTATCACCAAATACCGGTAACACGCAAGTTGTCATAACGTTAGCCATCGCTAACTCCATACATAGCTGAATATAGAATCACCCTCAGATTTACATATTTGTTTTTTGTTATTTTATGATCAGACCGCGAGGTGGCGCTGCACAACGTGAGCTCGGAGGAGAGTAACAGCAGCAGCAGCACCACGGCGATGAACCGGACGGTGAAGGACGGGATCGAGTGTCCGCTGTGCCTCGTGCCGCAGCCCCGGGACAGCTTCCCCGCCATCATGACGTGCCATCACCGCTCGTGCAAGGACTGCCTCAAACAGTACCTCAAAATAGAGATCACAGAGAGCCGCGTCAACATCGCCTGTCCAGAGTGCGCAGAAAGGTGAGAAATATTAAAATATTTCATTATAATAAAAAAAAATAATAAAAAAATTAGAAATTAACATTCCTAGAATATTGGCAGAAAGGTGAGGAATATTAAAATATTTTATTATAATTAAAAAAAAAAAATTAAATTAAAAATTAACATTCCTAGAATATTCAATTTAGGAGCGGTATTTCTATATTTTCAAAATTATTGTGATTAATACAAGTTTAAAAACATTATTTAAAAAAAAGTAGAAATAAACATTTAGTAGCGGTAGCCGAGACAGAAGTGTCAGAAGCACTATGCTCTGGCATTTAAACCCATTTTTTCGTATTTAAGATATTCTATTATCATGATTAATAGAAGTTGTGAGTCTGGGTGGTAAAATCGCGTAACACAGTAGACCCTCAATATAACGTAATTATTATATACCGCGAAATAAATTCACTATAGCAGGGGTCTACCATATGCCCGATTAGTTTTTTTCAATTGTTCTGTATAACGCGGGATAAATACCATCCGTTAAGAATACATAGCGACATGATATAACGCGGCTTGACACTCGCTATCGCGTTATATCGAGGGCCTCGTGTAGTAGAAATAATAATGACTATGATGTGCATAAATGAAACAAACTAATATTGATGATATTTATTTAATAAAGGTTTCACCCTAACGACATAAAGATGATACTGGAGGATGAGCGGTTGATGGCGAAGTACGAAGAGTTCATGCTGAGGAGAATACTAGTTATAGATCCCGACACAAGATGGTGCCCAGCCCCAGATTGTGGGTGAGTACTTAGTGGAATATATTAGCTTTATTCATTTAGTGAAGGGGATACATGTATACATCTACCGTAAAATGCCAACACGGTTTAACAATGTATAAATATCTCGAAAGGCCTTAGCCAACACCAACCCCTGTTTGAAACCCGTACCTAGCCTTAGGCGTAACCAAGTCTAAAACATTGTTTTAACAATGAATTGAATGCAGGCATTAACTATACTAGTTCGGAGTAGGTCCCCATCTGTGAGATACAGCAGTGGTCTCAGCTTCATACAGGTGAAATTTACCAGAAATGAGCAGATAATAAGTAGAAGTAATTTTGAGGACGTTCCAAGATAATTGATTTTAGGAGCAGTAGCCGAGACGGAGAGGTCAGATGCGCTGAGCTCGGGCATTTAAACCCATTTTTTTCGTATTTAAATCAGTAAAAATTAACACGGCGAATGGAAAGGGTACGGGTACATATGAACTCTGGCTGCCTTCCATGAGAGGTGAAGTCGAAATCCACCCGTCAAAGTGTTCATCGACTGCAGCTCTGTTTTTAAGTCAAAGAGTCTAAAATTAATATTTATTACTCGAAACAAATTTCTGATTTGTTAAATTCTTAGAAATGTTGTAATTATCTTTCGAACCACGGCCTGTTATATTGTAATATCACATTTCTATAGAATCATGGCGTTTTATCCTTGCCGGATTCTAGACAGTTCATTTATAGGTAGCTTGTAAAGACTAAAAGTAAATACTACATGATCATTTTACCATTTGAGTGAATGTTGGTATCTGCAGTTACCTGTCAAGTTCATCTTTTCCTAAGCGGAACATTTATTCATGATAATGACCTCGGGATTTAACTTCCCATTTAAGATTAACAAACCCTTCAGACTTTTTAGCAAACAAGTATCACCTTACCCTCACACCATACACATGTACATGATGTAAAATGATACCTGAACTTTTCTTACTATGCAAACCTAATAACCAAACTACATGTATGGGTTTATATTTTCATGCGGAAATAATAATAAAATGATTTGTCGGAATGATTAATGTTAGCCCATTTAATCCAAGTGTTCTGTAATACATGTCACATACACGGATCGTGTAATACAGAATCCTTTATTATCATACCTGTAATTAATATGTTAACCTTGTTTGTATTTCCCCAGGTACGCCGTGATAGCGACGGGATGCGCGAGTTGTCCTAAGATTCGCTGTAAACGCCCCGGGTGTGACACGTCGTTCTGCTACCACTGTAAGCAGTACTGGCACCCCAATCAGACATGCGACGCCGCGAGAGCCGAGCGATCGTCCAATCTACGCAGTTCCTCACTTAGTTACAGTCATGACTCCAGTTCAGGTAAATATTAACATCAGTAACCATGGTAAATACGCAGTTGTAAATACAATAAAATACTAGAATATCCATGGTTACGAGTAACACCCTCTTCAGGTATATACATCGTGTCACAAACTCGAGCGACTTTTGACAAGAGATATGAGAGCGAAAACCAAGACAACTGTTGCTCTAAACGTATGGTCTTGTGTGATAAATCTTACATTATCTTGCTGGGATCTTGTGTGTCTGTATCCAAATGTAATCAAATAATAAGTAAAAGCATATATGCAGTAGACCCTCGTATTAATGTGTTTTTTATTATTTATATTTTACAGGAGAGATCAAACCTTGTCCCCGCTGTGGTGCTTTTATAATAAAAATGGACGACGGTTCGTGTAATCACATGACGTGCGCAGTTTGTGGTGCGGAATTCTGCTGGCTTTGTATGAAAGAAATATCAGATCTTCATTACCTGAGGTGAGTAGTGCTCAGACACTGATGACGTAGTGCTCAGACACTGATGACGTAGTGCTCAGACACTGATGACGCAGTACTCAGACACTGATGACGTAGTACAAAGTCGCTGATGACGTAGTACAAAGTCACTGGTGACGTAGTACATGGTCACTGATGACGTAGCATATAGTCACTGATGACGTATCACTCAGTCAATGGTGACGTAGTACACAGTCACTGATGACTATATTGAAAATTGTACAGTAGATGATCGATATAGCGCGGATATCGAAATAATTCGTATCTACGATGTCCGCGATTTGGTTTTACTATTATTTTCTGTAACTCATACTTTGGTCGCCAAATTAACCACTCAGTTTAACGCGTTTTAGGCGCGTCCCCCGCTACCCACGCCATATCGATCATCTACTGTACACTTGGTAATATAGCAGTAGCCAGTAGCAAAAGTCTGATGGACGTTTAAACACAGCACCGACATGCCTCACGTGTTATACATACCAGTCCATCTACCTACAGTTATATTAACAGAGAAATATGTAACACAATCTCACGTTTGCCTGAGTGTAAAACTGAACTGACACCCGAGACAATAAATACTGCTGCCCCTTGCCAATTATTTGTATAACGCCCTGTACTATTGAGCCCAATCCTACTCCTTACAAAACGTATCGTGTATGTATGTAATGTATATAAACATGTGTAGGTGACTTTAGATGAAACTCTATTTGTCACCTTATATCTAAATTTTAATATAAAATTGTTAATGTAATTGTATAAGTAATTTTATATCTAATTTGATATGCAATTTTATATCTAATTTTGCATTTAATTTTATACGTAATTGTGTATCTAAATTAACAAATTTGCAGCAAGTTTATGAGTAATTTTATGTGTTATTTTCCAGTCCGTCTGGCTGCACGTTTTGGGGTAAGAAGCCGTGGAGCAGGAAGAAGAAGATATTGTGGCAGCTGGGGACGCTGGTGGGAGCTCCGCTCGGCATCAGCCTCATCGCCGGTATAGCAGTGCCGGCCATCATCATAGGCGTGCCCGTCTGGGTCGGCAGGAAGGTGGGTTTTAGTTTTATTAATGTTGATATTTGTTTATTTACTAAGCTATTGCTTGTGAGTATATACAATACAGATGGGTGATTGCGTAATAATTTAAAAATAAAACAGCCCTGTACATAATGGTAACACGGTAAGGTAACGAAGTAGGAAAAAAGTAAAAACACAAGAACATGACACACTCTTATTTTTCAACGTCAGAATTCTAACCCTCAAATTCTTCATCAATTTAAATTTAAATTTAAATTTAAATATATGTTTAATTACCGTATCTTATTAAATAAGTATTGGCTTATAAATAAACATAGTAATGAACATAAGGAAATAATGTGGCTTAATCCTTGATTAAAATATAATTTATAATAAATATAATGTGATATGATATATATCCATGTGATGACGTGTGACTTCGGAATGAGTAATACTTCTGTACTTAATGCGGATCATAAATTCCCTGATTCACCCAATGCCTTTGATATCGCATTTGTATGTGTAAACCCTACCTATCATGCTGTTATTTATAACGGGGGTCTGGCACGTCCCACAAGTCTGGGTGGCCAGTTACATCCGCGTTATAGCGAGGAGCGACCATTTCAACAGCATCTGGTAAATAACGATTTATTGACGCCCGATAAATGGATGATAAACTGCCAGAGATGTTAAAGATTTGAACAACAACTAAACGAGTTCAGACCCCCAAGATGGCTCATATCTGGAAAAACATATTTGTTTATCAGACCCCAGATGATTTATTCAAACCAAGAGAAACAAACATCTATATAAGGTCATCAACTCGCCGATAATTGTTCGCACGTCTCCATTGTTTCCATTATAAATTGTCACCGTATTTGGTGAAAACACGTATATTTATATTATGTATAATATTATTGTTTGTCTGGTTTCAGTTGCACGCCAAGTACGAGCATTCGTCTAAACACAAGAGAAACCTGATTATCACCGGTGGTGTGACCGCATCTGTTCTCGTTTCTCCAATTTTCGCCGGACTGGCTGTCGGTACGTACCACCCATTCTCACATTTTATTCTCAAAGGTCACGTGGGCGTTATTGGTTCCGGTGGTCGTTTATCAAATCTGCAGTTAGGAAACGATTTTAAGTATTTGTTAATAAAACGTCTCCCGTTGTCGGGCACGTTCCAGTCGAATCGAAGACTGTGTAAACCGTTATGTTAATAAGTTATACAGGGAAATGTTTTTGTTTTTCTGCTTCAAAGTCAATGCCAAACAATTCTGATAAACCGACCGGGAATGGAATTAAACTGTATCGGTGTCAATAACGTGTGATCATACTTTGTTAGGTTCATGGGCATTGTATGAAAAGGTGTAACTGCGTGATGCTTAAAAATACAATGCAATTAACATGAATCTGGTACGTCGATGATTGCGTTATATTTTCGATGAATCGTGAAAACGATTTCCAGCAATGATTATGTTTACAACTTATTATTAATTTAATTTACAAGCTAAAATAGTCCATTATCTCTAAGCTATTTATCTAAAGTTACGTACGTACTTCTGTGGCAAAAACAAATCAATTAGAGCGAAACTGTTTCATAAAAGGGGACCTCTAAGTCCGTGTTTAGGTGACCTCTAAGTCAGTGTTTAAGTGACCTTCAAGTCAGCGTTTAGGTGACTGCATCTAGAGTTTCACCTGTATTCAATCCTCAATAAACCAGCTATGTATGTAATGTATTGAAACTTTATGTACAATGTATTTAAAGTATTGAAACTTTATGTATTTAAAGTATTGAAACTGTATGTATTTAAAGTATTGAAACTGTATGTATTTAAAGTATTGAAACTTTATGTATTTAAGGTATTGAAACTTTATGTATTTAAAGTATTTAAGTACATGTTTTTGATCTACATGTACGTGCATATAAAATACTTCTATTAAAACTATATGTATTTATGTATTATGTATTGTGTATAGCCATGTAAACTGCCGGTACATGTATTTAAACTACATGTATTTAAACAAAAACTACATGTACACGTATTTAAACCAAATGTACATATTTAAACCACATGGACATATTTAAACTACCGGTACGTGTAGAGTATTATAAAACTACATGTATGTTGTTTCTGCTCGCCAGGTATCGGCGTGCCCATCCTGCTGGCGTACGTGTACGGAGTCGTTCCGATCTCGCTCTGCCGTAGTGGCGGTTGTGGAGTAACCACCACCAACGCAGGGGGAGTCCGGTTCGAGTTCGACGAGGAGCAGGAGGGAGCTGCCGGCGTCTCAGGCCCCTTCACAGGTGAGTTTCTTCACAATCAAATATATTCACAGGTAAATAATACATAACTGTACATATTCACAGGGGAATTACCTACACATGTAAATTACAACATGTCCATAGGTAGATAATAGTTTAATCAACACATGCACATGGAAATATGACATAATTTTACATATTCACAGTAGATTATCTCCAGATATACTTACAATGTACATGTACACATGTGGTAAAATATGCATTTACGGGTATATTTTATATAAATCTATTGTAACACGTAGTCCCAGGTAAAAAAAGCAATCACATATTAAAGGGTAGATAAACACAGTGTAGTTATTAAATATAGTGAAACACGCCCCCAGTTTAAGTTAAATTTAATAAAACAAAAGTAGGCTGAAAGGTGGCCATTCACATGATTCTTTCTTAACCACCTGACATATATCACGTGTTACTATGTATGATGACGGACGCGTGGTGTAAAATGTGCGTGGGTTTCTAATCATAATTAATATTTTAACGCGAATGCCTCGATGGCTGATTTTACGTTAAACATTAACACTAAAGCCCGGAGCCGGGAGGCGATAATAAGTTTAACATACCAGGAGGCGGAATTGATTCCTTTAAAAAAAAATTCTCCTCAGAGGTCATAGGGTTGTTTTTCATGTGCCAGAAATGTATGTTTTTATCTCAGATATATACACTAGTGCTTGGCTTGGGCGTGACCACGAATGTAGGTGCAATTTCCGATTAAAAAACCCACCCATAAGCTGATAAAGACGATTTTAACTTAAATCAGTGTGATTCAAACTAACCACGCCCATGGTCCTAGGTATTCTGTTATCCCCAGGTCACCTGTTGTTCAAGTTTGTTAATTACTTACATAGGCAGCAAGTCAGGTTGGTAATTGCCCTCCAGGCCTCCAGCGTTAAAGACCCACAGTTAATTAATTCCAAAGTTATAGTTAAAAAAGTTGTTTTGGTTAAGTATTAATTGATACAAATGTATTAGAACCTACCAAAAGAACCGACTGTTCAAACTAACTGCTCTTATTTACAGATTTCACATAGTTCCCCCAAACAAAGATTGAATTTATGTATTGTCCATCTGCTCAATCGGTTCCAATATAATAGTACATACCGGTGTATATGTAAATGTTATAAATTCAAGTTAAATATTTATTATTCATTATTTAATATTATATTTCAATAACTATATTATTAATTACTAAATAGAGTGGCATACATATACATGAACGTATCATAGCAACATTACAGCTGGTGCTGAGACCACATATTGTTTATAGATAATTAATATTTATGTATATTATAATATTATTATTTATTTCCCCCCCTATTTATCTATTTATTAGATATATTATAATGTTATAATTATTTATTTCTCCCCTGTAGCTGGTGCTGACTCATATATCATTTATTATTTATTATATTTATTTATATTATAATTATTTATTTCTCCATCTAGCCAGTGCTGTCACACATACCGTTGATACTATATTATTTATTATTTATTATAGTATATTAATTATAATTATTTATTCCCCCCTCTAGCTGGTGCTGACACGCAGAGCGCGGAGACCACCAGTCACCACGTGACAAACCCGAGCATTGGACCGAGTATCGGCGAGATGTCGGTGGGGATGACGAACAGCCTGAGCGCTAGCGGCAGCCACATAGACCGCGTGGGGATGCTGAGGGAGGACAGCGTGGACCGCGACTCGGCCAGCAACCGCGCGATAGCCGGGGCCAGTCTTAACGGCAGCCTCTGTGAGGGAACATCTGCAGCCTATCATAATAGGTAAATATTCTCCACCATATTCTCCAACATATTCTCCAACATATTCTCCATCATCTGCAGCCTATCATAATAGGTAAATATTCTCCACCATATTCTTCACCATATTCTTCACCATATTCTCCACCATATTCTCCACCATATTCTCCATAATATTCTCCACCATATTCTTCACCATATGCTCCACCATATTCTCCACCATATTCTCAAACATATTTTCCATCATATTCACCACCATATTCTTCACCATATTCTCCACCATATTCTCCACCATATTCTCCATCATATTCTCCATCATATTCTCCATCATCTACAGCCTATCATAATAGGTAAATATTCTTTCCATCATCTACAGTCTATCATAATAGGTAACTATTCTCCACCATATTCTCCACCATCATCTCCATCATCTGCAGCCTATCATAAAGGTAAATATCCTCTCCATCAAATTCTTCATCATCTACAGCCTATCATAATAGGTAACTATTCTCTCCATCACATTCTCCATCATATTCTCCATCATATTCTCCATTATCTAATTAATTTCAAGATATAATAAATATAATTTAATGAATCTCATTAATTGGGGGAAAGACTCCAACCGGACTCTTACTTGCCAAGCGTTACATCCCAAACAAACGTCTGAGTATTGAAATATCGAGCCACACTTGTACAAATTATAATATCACATTTAATATCATAACTTACGGAAATATTTACTTCGAATTAATATTACGTCATATTACGTCATATGTCATGCAACAACTTCATAAACCATATTCTTATTTAGGATTACCTGAATAATATTATTACATAACTATATGATTTTAATTGATATTAATCATATAGTTTACCTGTGTTTATAATATTAATTATTATAAACACCGATTTATAGGTTTTTCGCTTTATAATATCTACATCATCTACATCATCTACAGCCTATCATAATAGGTAAAGGTCTTTGATTGATTTATGATTATGTCGATCCTCTATATAACGCGCTTCGTGTCTCTGGATTAAAGCTGTAGATGACATTCATATTTTGTATGTAGCTGTATGATATTCTAACTTAGCCCCGTGAGCTGAAGCTTGCCAACCTTTCGTTCCGAACTTACCTTCACCGCGCCTTTTATTGTGTGATGTTGTATTTGCAGACTTGAAGTACATGTGGACGTTGCGGGTTCCTCGGGCCTTCAGAAACGTGC
>JAXGGS010368830.1:2455-19419 GCA_035585475.1 Armandia brevis
GTGGAAATATATTGGCTGACCACAAGATTTTACAAACTTAATGAAAAACACCGAGATCTTATACCTCAAATGGTTTGTCCATGTACTCGTTTGTATTTTGTGCATTTGTCCTTTGATATTTGTTTAGAAATTAAGTTAAGTACAGATGCTTCAATCGTACAGTTTTACTATATGGCTATGCTCATTTAGGTTGAGCACGTTGAAATGCATTTGAAGCGAGAAGAACAAGAAGAGCTCATCAAATTAAAGAAAGGGGGCGCAGAAATTTTAAAGTTCCACTCCCACTTGGTTAACGTGCAAGCATTTAAGTTTCTTCCATTAAAGAAATGGTTTGCTTGTAGTTTTGCCATGGTACTCCCCGAAGCTTCATTCGAAAGGTACAGTTAATTCGTAGCTAACACATTTCCCATACTAAAACTCATAATAGAATGAGACATATGATGTTTAGTACATGAAATATCCACTATGTATTTGCAGAATATGGGACAAAGTGATAGGAGGCTCATCTTGCATTCTGATATTTGTAGCGGTGGCCCTCTTAATGACCCTGAAACGACAACTCATGGCCATTGCAAATGTGGAAGAAATGCAGAAGTATCTCTCAAACGTAAGCGCATGCATGCATAATATAGGAACGGTTTAATAGACGTATATATGGTTAATTTGTCATTAATAAATAGCATCACCTTAATCTTTAAGCCTGAAATTACTGCGAAAAAGTGCGTGATGGGCTACGATTCGTGTTAGCTAATACACGACGTACAGAAACTTTCAAATATTTCCATACTCCGCAGATACCCGAAGAACGTGGAGACATAATCGTGACGAATGCTTTAGAATTGTGGAACAAGAATGGAAGCCCTCTTACTGTATCTAACATCACAAGGGGAGAGTCGCCTAAGCCACAGATTCTGGATAGAGGACAAACGTAGCCACCCATAGGATGATTGTTAATCTAGTCGTGTTTTATATATTGTAAAGAATGTTATTCATTGTTATGTTCATGGAATAAACGCCATATAACGCCGATTTAGTTTTGGCTGAATCTTATTCAAGGCTTAGGGTATCCATGTTTGTTTGCATTAAGGAATATTCAAGTTATCTCCACTTGACCAATCGCTGCATGTGATTTCCAGTTCATCTCCATTTATGATACAACTGAATTCATACTTCTATGCGTTAATATAAGATTATCCCTTTGAGTAGTAACAATTTGCTATTGGGTGTTGAACATTTATTCGCCAGGTGTGCTTACTTCACCGTACCCCAGCGCTTGTCGACGAGCCTGTAGCCAAGTTCCTCTTGTGTCGATCTATTTTCGTCCCACCTACGCACCGATGAGACTCATCCAAAAAATCGCAGCGCGTGCGTAGAAGGCGATGTAAACATAGAGCAAATGGATCTAAGTGACGCCATTGTATGGCCACCAAACGTGGAACTATCAACCACGTGTGCTTTATTTAATCATCCAAACTATGAAAAGTCCATGTTTTTCCACCTCGTCGTCTGCCACTTATACCGCTTACCACCATCATCCCCCGTAACTTTTTCTGTAGCGACCAAAAGCTTTTGCTTAACGTGGGTGAACTAACGCTGTTGAACTTAGCGGTCTTCGACGTATATTAACATCTCGAAGATGCGAACGTGGGAGGTGATTTTTTCACTATAAGAGGCTGAAACTCAGTATCTGGCGATAGCCAACGGCAACGGTATCTTCCCTGCACTGCTAGGGGGTCAGGAGATGGCACATTATGACAAGAGAGACGACGATTAAGGCGCTCTAGGAAGGGAAGGAAGTGCGGAAGTAAGGGTATCGTATATACGTTCGCACCGGATGTCGGGCAAACTGCAGCAGAAGCGATGGGCAACTCGGACTCTTCAGGGTCGGCGATGGCTGGTCGAAAACAGACTCGGTACAGACATGACGCATGTTAATCGATAACCTCTATGTGCTTATGTGAACTAACCACATATATAATCGGCTATTTCTTCGCAATTAGCACCTTATGTAGGTGCTAATTGCCACAAGAATAAATAACCATTCATTTCCAGAATTCGCCATAAATGATTAACTGAAAGACGATCGTATCTTTAGTTAATTACTTAGGCGCGGACATATAACAACCGTTTTCCAGTACATATGGATTACGAAAGACAGGGACTCGCGAGTTCCAACCAAGATTTCTTGTCAATCTTTAATTAAAATAAAAATCAATGTAGGTAGTGACATGTCATCTTCATCAATCTGGAAATTAATTCAGTGTCACCAATTACGCGTGTCACTAATGACTCTGTGCTGTTTGTCGAAGCCCGTGTGCGAGCTTGATGGTACATCGGTGTTGCTTCTACCTGGTTTTGCCGGAGGGGTGGGACATTTGACACGGTGGATCGCTCAGCCTTGCGGTCGGGTTGTTTTTCTTTTGATCCAGCGCGCTAGAATCCTGGTTTACATATCGGACGCGATGACCCGAGAAGTCATCGGGTAGATGTATACATGCACTTTCCGTTGCATCATTTATCAAATTGATGTCAGACTGCTCATTGACCCATATCGACGGATCGGTGTAAACTGATTAATAATTGATGATAAAAACACTGATTATTTAATAAGCTTGCACTTAATACACGCACAAATTGACAAATACATCAGTTTGAAGCTGGATTTCCAATTTTATAAATATTAAGCATTTCTGGTTATATGATGTAATCGAGACAAGAATGCATGATCATATGGGAGTTTTTATATAGATAGACCCGTACTTTGAGATAAAAGAGTGCACTTGTTTTCAATTATGGCAATATAAATAGTTACATGTTCCATCCTTTCAAAGTTAAGCAACAATGCTTGAGTTGACATTTTAGATTAAATCAATCATCCAGAATTTCAATACAATGCTTGTGTATTGCACTGATGTAGTTTAAAATTAGATTTGAATTAAACACATTATGCATAAGCTTCTCCACCCCATGAGCCTGATTGGAAATCTGAAAAAAAAATCATAATAATTGTATCAATTTCAATTTTTAAACATCATTGTTTATTCACTGTGAATCTATAGCATAGAATATTAGTTGTAGAACATACATGGTACATAGAATAATGAAAAAATAATATTTAAATCCTGATAATAGACTTTTTATGATATGTAATAATAATGATAATGCTTGATGATTTATATAATTTGATATAATGAAGTGCAAGATACCTGAATACAAAATAGATCATTTTTGTTACAGAAGCAGTGGAGAAAAATAATGTTGCAAATCTGATAGAATTGTTGGACTACCAAGATGTCCACCGACCACCGGAATTAACCTACGCTTTACAGATTGCTATGCTCAAAAAGTCAGATGACTACTCGCATTGCATTAGTATACTACTTGCCAAAGGCGCCGATCCTAACGGCACAACTGGAACAGGAACGTCGTTCACTTGTCTCGCAGCCGACGCCGGAAGCGAGCTGTGTTTACGGCTACTACTTAAGTACGGCGCTGACGTCACCAAATTACGTGAGGATGGGGCTAGCGCTCTCCATCGCGCGTGTCTCCGAAATCGCGCGGCGTGCGCGAAAATGCTGATATCAGCTGGTGCTGATGCTAACATCCGTGACGCTCTGGGCAGGACGCCCGTGATACTAGCCGCACAGACCGGGAGCCTTGAGGCGGCGGAAGTGCTCCTTAAAGCAAATTGCTCCCTTGAAATATGCGACCCCAAAGGCCGATCAGTGCTGCACCTGGCCTGCGAGCAGAACAATGTATCCCTCCTGTCATTACTCATAAAAGCAAACTGTGATCTAAATGCGGGTGACTTTGATGGTCGCACTCCGCTAATGGCGGCAGCAGAATTGGGTCACAACGAGTCTCTCGAGTGCCTTCTGAATAACGGCGGAGATGCGGACGTCGTCAATTCTAGTCAGGATACGGGCCTGGTTTTAGCGGCTAAAAACGCCCATGTCTCGTGCGTGCAGCTACTGATGCGCCACGGCTGTGACGTCAATCAACATGGCGGTGAATCGGCGCTCGTGCACATGCTTGGCGTACCGGAAGTCACGCTACAACTGATCCAGGCCGGAGCTGACGTCTGCGGCAGCAACGCACGCGGACCGACGCCTCTCGAAATAGCAACAGATAAAGAACTTGTCGATGTAGTGAGAATCTTGCTAAAAGCCAATTGTGATATAGAATTTGAAGCGTCAGACACCGTCGGTCAGCGGCGGCGATGCCCGCTACAAATAGCTCTCTATCGAGGAAGCTTCACAATTACTAAGTGCATTTTTCTGTCTAGCCTGATTTCAGGGTGTAATCTGGCGTGGCTGTCAGATTATATGTACTCGGGAGAGTTTGGTGATCGCTGCCGAGAGAACGAGAAGGCGAGGCGGTGTAGACGCTGGTTAGAGGAGCAGATGGAGGAGGGCTCGCAGTGCTTGCTGGCGGTGCAGTCGCTGATGCAGTCGTGTCGCTGGACGATCAGGGAGGAATTGGGAAGCGCCGGTATCTTCCGAGCCATCGGTACCCTGCCCTTGCCGCAAACGCTCAAAGATTACCTCGAGCTCTGTGAGCTGGATTACATATGAGTGAAACAATTTCAATATCCAACCGTTTTTAAAATCGGGCCGATATCTGTTTATCATGTTCTGTTAGGGTTATACCGAAAATTAGAATGATTGCATGGACCGAGGTTTATTGTCATATTTTTAATAGCTATACGTCAATTTAGAATTCTTGCACAGTGAATCATGCATACGTCGCTGTGAAATGATTGCATGCTAATACAATGTTGTGTCAGAACGACTTCTTGGTTAATTATTGGCTCATTATAGGATGCACTGTGGTCAATTAGTAAGACGAATTTGGAAAACATTTATAGGGAAAGAGTTTGGAGTTCTGCCAGATGTAAGGCTTACCATAGTATAAATAAACGGACGGACATAGGTCTTGGATCTTTGTGTATCACAATCAATTTAATTGAATGGAACTATGAGCGGAATATTTTAGTAAATGCCCGTACTAAATGTCCACACAATCAATGAAAGATTGCTGTGCCACTCTCCTCGAAGCATTTATAGATCACGTTATTGATATAATACATGGTCGATTTGTAGAGGTCGATGTGTATGGTAAATGCGGTGGCAATAACTGTATAGGTAATTCGAGTCCTTTACCGAATTTATTACGTCATTCTATTTAGGCTGAAGACGTCATCTGAGCGCAGGCGTCTGCATTGACGTACTTGTTGATTGCCAATCAGGCAATTAATTGGCGAGATCTGATTGTATTTTATCAGCAAAATTAAAGAATCTATCTTCAATTTGTCAGTAATTGCGTGTGAAGAATAATAATTACACTTTTATCATTCACATATCGAGTGAAAAATTAAGAAACATTTCATAACAAGAGCGAGAATGAAGCCCGGATAATAAGGTAATGAAGCAATTGACATTAATTGGTAGAGGATATATATATTACAGCATTTTGACGTAGGAAGACGATGTTTTGCAATTATACTAATTCAGCATGACCTGCATGATGACACATGTTGGTCAATTGATTCACAACCTAGTAAATTGTCCTATGACTAATATGTCAGTTAGTATGCAGAGGTTGAATGAACGATATCGATACAGTGCTAGTAGCATGACTAAAAACACCACTTATATTTAAATCTTAACTGAATGGTAAGTTTTCACCCGACGCTCAAGTTGATCTTGATCTAAATGTCTGTATAAGTTCAAGTATGACAAATATGGATAGTTTTATATTGAAAAAAAAAAAGTTGATCTTATAAAAAATGACTTAGTATAGCAGTATTTCACACCGATTGTCAGGTGTCTCATCCCAAGGGTAATTAGAAAAACGGAATACTTGCCGATTGAACTATTTATTGGTGAAGAGGGTATATGAAGTGCAAGGCAAAAAGTCGTTATTTCCCGATATGCACCAACCCCTACTCAATCAAGTTTTAAACAATCCCTTATCGGTGCGATTGCCCATTGAGACGGTATCAAAGGTATTTATGACGACGATCGCGCATGCACGGTGCCCTCTGAAATACCCACCACTTCTGTTTGCGGTGTCCCCGCCGACACATAGACCTTTGACACTCCTCACAACCGTCACATCCCGGAACTGATAGGATCGGATCGGACGGTACTGCTTCGCACCTCAAGTACGCTGACGTCATCCTGTGACGTCACTGCGGTTTAGCGGGGGACCTCCCGACCGATAGAGTAATCTAGATATTTACTGTCGCGCGGTTAACCGCAGACGAACGTTGAGACAATATTGAGTCATGAACAAATCTAAACAAGCTGTATTTCTCCAAGAGAAAACCGCCCATTATTACACGTATTCCGGTACATAGGTGCCGCTTTATGAATGAACCGTAAATGCAGTGAAGCGAAAAGTGACGTGCTTGGATCGACAGGGGGCCGGCGTGGTGAAAAGTTATCATTAACTGTACCCGACGTCTGTAGTTATTCACTTTTGATGGCAACCGTCCAAAGTAACGTCAGGCGCACAATGAATTCATCGTGTAAACGATTAGAAGGAATAGTCATACTATTTCACACCACCTGGCAAAACAACTCCGGTGTTGGTTCGAACGATTTCATCAAATGTATAAATTCACTTGACGTGTTAACTGACAGGGTTGGTTTTTATTCGCCATTGGGTGTGCTATTTAGGCAGGGAACGCCGACCGTTTCCCTGCGCGATACCTTGCGAGTTCCAGCTTTAATGGCTGGCGTGATGAACACACGATGTACATAAACCAGGCCGGTGATTTATAGCTGAATAAAGTTTCATCGTCAGAACTTTTGAAACGCGACACCAAATGACGATATTGTCACGTCATTGGGAAACATTATCTTCATCAGCATCAAATGATGAGATAAAAACACCTCGGGTAATAAGCAAAGTGTACCTGATATCCTAAACTGTTTTGTAAAACTTGTGCCATGATCTGAGGACACATGAGTGTGGAATACTCAACTTCAATTTTACATTTGACTAGACATACATGTCTTTGCGTCCATGCATGTTGAACTGAAATGAACACAATCGACGTGAAGTTTTAATGACGTTAGACTATTCTTGATACATGTATGGTATGTAGTATGTGCACGCAATAAATACAGTGCGTAGCTGGACTTTGTTTGTAAATCGACGATGTGTTTATTTCTGGTTTTTTTTGCTCTTCCCGACTTGTTCTCGACGACAGTAGAAAGGAAGTCAAGTGCATTTTAGTCTCGCACGTAGATGAACATGTACCTGGACTCAGCAACATATCGCACGATCATCAAATGAATGTAAAAAAAACATGCGAACTTGGCAACAATTGTTATTATGTAGGATTAAGCCGGGGAGGTAAACGCTTTACAATGGTGTGATCGCCGATTGTAAAAAACACGTGTGAGATCTGTGTAGTTTATCCTACATGTGTAAATCTTCACTTTATAATGCGCCATTTTAGGGGAGCATTTACATTGGCGCAGCTGTGTAGGAAAACATGGGAAACTCTTAGTATACGGAACAATTCTCAGCTCAATGGTGTTCCTTGCAATCTGCGCTGCTCAAAGACATAACAAAATCCTCCTATTTGACATCCCCGCGAACACGTGAATGATCCCAGTACATTTCGCCTCGGGCGTGTGAAGGGGATGTTTTTTTATGAATATTTCCATCAAACTTCATTCATATCTTTTTCAACCCGTGCGTTTCAACTCTCGAACAGCCACCCAAGCCATTTCTCTCACCAACGACCATGTTTAATTGCTTGTATTGGCAGCGGACAATACCCCGCTACTGAAAAATGGCTGCCCAATATAAGCCGTTTAAGTAAATAAGAAATGGTGATGGATAATCTATATAGAAGGTAATTGGAGACGTGAGTTGCTTAACGTCGCCCTCCTACGCCTAAAAACGGGGGGTGAATCGTGAGTTTCAATGTCTCCATACTAGGTGTGCCGACTTTTAAGTGGTATATTTATAAGACGGTCCAATTACCCAAGGTTTCTGCTGAATGTGTAAAGTTGCAATAAAAATACAAAATGAGAAATCCAACTTCTTAAGAGTACTAGATGTATTATATATGACTTCTCACCCAACCTACAAGTCATAATTCTATGAGCCAGCTTTTTAGAAGGCAATTCGTTTGTAATATAAATAACGTTAAAAACACACAAAAAGACTGACGTTTAAAGATATCTAAACTGAATTGATAACATTTTCCGCAAGTTCGTGTCCGCGCTCCACTCGAAGTTTTTATTGTAAAACTTCCAACTCCCGGGAACTCAGTGCGAATCTCTTGCACCGAGAATTAGCGTGCTCGCATATACAGGCTAATCGCTTTGATATCCAGTGCGAGTAGTTGTCGAGTATTAGTTCGTCCTGGATGCCTCGACACTTATCAAATACAGGTGCATTTTGTGAAAATGCTCAATAAATTGCCCTGATATCACAACAGGATCGGATCTAATACGCGAAATTGGCCGCTCGGTATCGCGTCGTCCTAGTTTTACCCAATCTTGCCTCCAGTGCTGGCCGGGCAGTTCAAAGCTGTTCATGTCATATTCAGTTATTTGGCCTCATTTTTATCATTTTTGGAGCGAAAAAAAGACGCCGCAAATTTCTACTGCGCATGAAATAATGAACAAAGCAAAAGGGCGAGTTGTACAGGCTACGGCAAATGAAAAAAACGATTAAAAAAACGATCAGCTAGGGCAGTCTGGGTTAAATCAAACTTGGCAGAGATACATGACTGTATCTATTGCAAACTGCTGAAGCGGATGCTGCTGAGGAGAATGCATCTATGGAAGGAACTTGAATGAACCCTCTCCGAACTGAAACCCCCAGATGAAAACAGAGAACTGATTTACAAGCGCGCTAAATCACCTGAGACCTGATTCTTTCTCGGAGAGCGTTACGAGAACTCAACTGAACCCGCTCCGGAATTACAATCACACGGGGCGAAAAAACGAGCACTTGACCCAGATCAACTTGTTAACTTGACTATCCTCGCCCTTTATCGGGGGTCTCGCGGTATAATGCAAGCTAGAACTATCCGAGGATCGAGAACTTGGTGAACTTTCACTGAAACAGACTTTGAATTAGTTGAGCTGAAAAACCTATAACCAGCCGATGACTAGGTGCGTTTTCTTAATATAACCCCCCGTTATCAGTGCTTCATACGTCTGGTATCATGCACTTCATTGTTTTAGGTCGTGACCGCATTACTGAATGATTTGTAATAAGAGTATACACACATGCATATATATACGTCCTGGTTTTCAGAATATCGAACTTTTTTATGTGTTTTTTTATTCACCTGTGGTGTCATGAATAAGGATGACAGGATGTAAAAAGTTTGACATGCACAAGTCGGGGAAAGTCGAGGCTAAATGATGCTTGCAATCACCGACGGATGATATGGCGAGGCCAGCGCATTTAACCACAATAGACGTCAAAGATGTAATGTTTCTATTAATATAGCGACAAATAGCAAACAATGAGCCGTATCAATGTTCATTACCGAGGCGATGACTTCAACTCCTACGCCTTAATCGGTTCGAGCGACAATCCTATGATTCTCTGCCAAATTTTCCAGTTTTGGACGTTGTTTCGGTGATAAAACATGCTGTCGTGTTGCAGCTGTAAAAGGAAATAGCCAGCTTTGTTTATCAGTGGTTTACGACGTACAATGATACGCCCGTCACTTCTGTTGCGGCGTATCATATCGCATGGTAACCCATTGCAGACATTTTAATAAGTTGTTTCACTGGTTGTTTGTACAGCTAATGTTTATTTAGCGCGTAAAAATAAAGCAACTGGTATCAAGTAGCTCGGACTAGTTTGTAGGTTTTATGACGTCGTAAACCCGGACCGAAACGCAAGAATAAAAGTATACGATCTGAAACTATATGCTCAGAGGGTCTAGATATGATATAAAACCGTAGATCTGTCGATAGATTGATAGATACACCTATTTTATGTCCCAAGTTTCTATCATGTAATGACGTATATTATGATTGATCACAAACAAAAACTAAAATGGCGTTTCAATTATAAGCCGCGGAATCTAATTTTAAAACGTATGTGAATGTTTTTTCGGTAACCAATGGCGCACCTTTCCTAATTCTCTTGTATCTACGTCTGGAAAACCTCATTTTGATATGACAAGTTCAGCTGCTACCGGTAATAAAAAAGCTTAGAACCTTGACACTATATTTTACATTCAATATCATCAATCATTGCCTAAAACGACGGTCGTAAACAAGTTCCTGGGAAAGCGACACAAGGCATACAATGTGGCTGGGTTTTTTCACACTCTAGGGCCGTGAATTAGAATCGATTATCGGTACCGGGGAAGAACAAAAGCGTATTGAGAAACATGTATTCGTTTGTCGCCATGAGTGGTTTCACCCCCAGGTAAAATCCGATATATACCCACCCAGGTCACCCCAGGAGACGAGATAGCTCGAGATGAGGCAGTTAACGCGAAATATTCCTCGAAATGAACGACACTTAAGCTTAACAATCCCACCTACATGACTAAGTGGAGATAATGACTGCACGCATCAGGAAATGGGATGAAACACGGGAGCGCTCTTGGAATCCTAATCGCTCAGGGTGATATTTCTCCGCACATCCCCGACTATTTCATGTAGGTGGTCGCCCCGGGTGAGAGTGAGTGAAATGACGTCAGAAGTCAACACACGGTAGGGAAGTCCTCGTGTTTGCCAGAGGTGAGGCGAGTGCGGATCGAACCACGGCCGGCACATGGGTACGAGCGATTAGTCAAACTCACACTCATGGCCAACGCTTAATAGTACCGCAGATGAATTGACAAGTCACGGACGGAGTACGATATCTAGTCTGGTGTGAGACAAAACCGAACAAGGATAGTTCTAGATCTCACTATTTTCCTATTCCATCAGTTATTATACTAGGTGAGTATTTAATTGTTAATTGTTACACCTTTGTAGTTTAGTATTCATTGACGGTGTATCGACTATCCACAGCAATTACGTAATCACTTAAATACACAAATGATTCACCATTGATGAAAATTCTGTTGGCAACTACTAGGATATAGCCTACGTATGTTCATATATATATATGTTTATAGTCTCGAGTGGTGGTTTTTGAGAGGATGGCATCATCTTCAGTAATTTAGCCCATCGTTGGTTTCGTGTTATGCTAAACTGATTCTAATTGTTTACCCAAAAATGTAGATCAATTATTAACCCTAGTTTACCTGGCAAGGACAAGCAAGCACTTCCAAGAAGTAATGCAAAGAAACGTTTCAGTAATCTGCCAGACCTCCAAAGATTGTAATTGACAATCAAGAATACTATTGTTGATGGTATTGTTAAACAATTAAAATGACGGCGTGTAATTAATTTCACCCCAGCCCTTTCGTAACACTCATCATCCATTTAAGGAAATATTAATCACGATTCTTGATTAAATGTGATTTTCACAAATATATTTCGAGGTTGTTTACGACACAGACAACCAGTAGGCCATGTGGTTAACATCTCACACGTCTATCGCCGTTGAATATCGATTCCATCTTAATGCGTTTTTCGATGAGAAGCTTTGTCATGAGTCGACTTCATTAGACTGTTTTAGCAGTCGTATGGTTGCTTAGATTAAAGATGAAACGTTCGCTGCGGTAAACTGTGATTAAAAACGTGCAAGTGGGAGTATCATATATGTAGAGTGTGGGCGTTCTGAGCTACGATCTATTTTGATACAGGTACATATGTACTTCAACTAATAACGTCTACTCACTTTAAAGGACCTCTCGACCTCAATAAGCCATTGCCATAGGCAGAATGTTCATGAATGCATTGTTTGTTTGATCCAAGGCTTATATATTCTGAGTTGAAGTCATCGTCTACTTTAGCATATCCATCATACACCGAGAATATCGCTGCCGATTCAATCATTAAGAAGTCCATCAGAAATACATTTTTTATTAAAATCACCTGAACTTTAGTCAACATGATCGATCATTTGATGCATGAAGTTCTCTGTAATTTACACCAAATTGCGATGTCGTGCTGCCCATCACGTGATACAAGCCGATTTTCTTCAATTTTCCTCATATTTAACTTGATTGCAAAATTTTTGGAAATTCTGTACCTGAATTGTGATGGGGGGGGGGGGGAGAGACATTTGAACACGTCACACGTACACTTGATGATTCTACTTCACAAGCGCGTTAATACGTTCAAGGGTGAAATATGATGGTTTTTCTGGGCGACGGAACATTGGTAACACTAGATGGCTCAGACGCAAACAAAAGATGCGCACTAATCCTTGGCGAGAGGACATAAATCTCCTCTCTGGAGTACCATTTCCAGAGGAAATTTACACAACTATGTCAGTCAATTTCTCGATACACTTGGTGCAGATATGTCGTATATTGTTCGACGATTTAGATCAAGTACACATCTTTCATAAGCAACCGAATATGTACTAGCTATTTCGGTAGTGAATACTAGTACATGATTGTTTTAGATGTATTGTTACTGATTGCTAATGCTTACCGATATATGCACTCGCTAAGCCAGACAATAGAAATACGTAGGTCTCGGGGGTCTTAAGTATCGTGTCGTAACATATGAATTTATATTTAACTCTGACCTGTGTTAATCGTGATTTAGTGCGATTAATCACTTTCAATGGCGGATCGGAAGCTTGACGCAATTCGGGGCAATTCCGCCACGGTTCCCATAACAAATGGATTTCGGCGCGCGCGTGAATGGGAATGTGGAAGGCAATGGAATGTTGAGTCTACGTTTCATTTATGAGATTGTCAAGGCTTATCCGCGACCTACGTCAATCACCACGCGCTGTGATTTCGTTCATAAGAATTTGATTATCAAAAGAACGCCAGCCGTAACAAGTGTTTGGTCAGCATGTCAAAAATGTCTGCTCGGGTGACTGTAGCGAAGTCGGTGGCGTACCGACGGAAACCCACAATTTTTGATTACCTACATCACAATTTACTAGGTAAGGAGATGCGTTAATCTGTTAATAATCCATTCACTTGAAAATCAATTCCGTATTAATCAAAAATCCCGACGTTGCGATACTCAGTGATGAATACATGATGAGCACTTGGATATACAGTGTCGTATATAATCAAAACTTCCTTTCTTGTACATTTGTCCAATTAAAACGAATATAAATCATATCACCTAGGTAGTTGATTGAGTATAAGAGATCAAGTTACCAGAGCCATCGTGGTCAGTGCTAGCATTTCCCAGCCGTGAACACGATCTAGCTGACGTAGGATCATATATATTTTCATATGTAACAGCTAGAATAATGTATTTATTCAGAAATTCTCGCGCTCTCTTGTGATCAATTAGCAACTGCATCGTTACGTAACGTGTGCTAGGTGTCTTGGATTGAGCGAGTGGGGTTCCCAGTATTGAATGTTTGCGGTCAATCAGTAGCACTTATCAACACGACATGAGGCGGATGATAGATGGATAATAGAATCATATTTGGTTTAGATATTATCGTGTATTCTTGTGATGAGATTGTTTTAATGGGCGATATTTATTCAGGAGATTGGGTGCTACAATCACAAATTTGTCTGAAGGCAGCTCGGGTTACTCGGCTCTTGCACTGGGTTACCCAGGTTACCGGGTAACACGAGAGTTTACGTCCTTAATTCGGACATAATGTTGTAAATTACCCCCGATCAATTTGAAAAAACTTCCTGCATGGTGGCGGCGGGTTTGCAGCACGTGAGTTTTGCGAATCACGCGTCGTAATTACTCGCCGCGATTTGACGGCTGTCTCGAATCGGAGTGTGATAATTTTATCCTTCGGGAGCAACCGAGTGCAGCGACTCTCTCCGGCGGCCGTGACATTTCTGATCGCCGCCGAGAGATGGAACACGAGCGAGTGCTCCCTCCGCGCGACGTGGGCGACAAATTCTATTAATGATGTGTCACTTAAGGGAATATTTGTTCGATGGTTGAGTAAAACGCCGTGATTACTGCAGCGGTTGGGAGGGGGATTTCACCGCGGCGCTCTGAACTCAATGACTTCCCGCGTCTGCTGAGGCTGAGCGGAGCAGATGCTTAAGATGTGCACTCAGTGAAAGCCGGAAAATTGCCGGGTTGCTCAGTGAGCACAGCTATTGTCGATGCGTTCTGCGAGAGTCATTCGACACGCCTATATCAAATTGACGCAAGTGCCTGGCGACAGCGGGGGCGTCAAGGCAGCGTCACGTCCACCCGTGAGGCCACGTTAAGCAGAGATACACGTCAGCATCAGCTGAAAACCGCCGAGACTCGAGCGAGCAGCGGTTGTCATGCGGACACTCGACGATATCGTTTAATTTTGATAATAACTGCGCGTGCGCGTATTAAAACCACCTAGATTGGCTGCAGCCTAGAAGGCGCATGTCTGTCTGTGTATTGACACGGCGTTAGGCTGTGGCTTCCCCGCCTCTCGGGTTGCCTCGGGTTGCCTCGCCTGTTCTCAGCCGGCCGCGGCGCTAAGCTCTCGGTCGCTGGCTGAACTCTTCAGTCCACATCATCATCCTCAGCAGCAGTGGCAGCGTACTCCACGCTGTATGCACCGGGAGACATTGCGGTCGGAAAGGGCGTATTAGAAAAATACGTCCGACGCCTATGATTAGAATTGATATTTTCTATATTTTACGGAGTTAAGAAAGCGAAGGAGGAGTGTTGCCTTTTAAGCCAATCACTCCTTGACTGGTGAGTAACATGAAAATTAACTTGAGATTTTACGATTTCAGATTAACTTTTCGCTTACTAGTAACAATGAGGAGCAAATGATAAATGATTTGCTTAGTTACAACGACTGTAAAGTTTCGTCGGGTTTTAAGTCCAACCGACTTGGCCAAGTGACTTTTCCTGCCCTCTCAGAATCCATTATTTTTCGGGCACACAAACAGTCCTTGATGTCGCATCAAACGGACTTGGCTGTGACTCATTGTGACAACAGAAGGAAGGCTTCCCATTTCTGGATTTTCCATGAAATCATCGCGGGTTTCCCCATCTTACTCAAGTCGGGTTCGCGCAAATATATCCAGCCATTTTTCTCGGTGGTTATATAGAGTGAGTACTTAGATGCGTTGTTTTTGTTTAAGGAATCGGGGAACGCCTTAGCTTTACTGTCCGTCACAAGTAAGTTTGTTTTCTGATGAAAGACGGTTCTGCTTAGGGGCTTATAAATCGTGTAATTCATTCATAGGTTGATGGTATGCGAGGTGTTCTTGTTTGTGTGTTGATGCTGTTCTGTTGAATGGGAAAAAGAATAAACACGTTAAAATTGAAAATTGATATTGAATTTACAGTGATTGATACATTTTCTCCAGTGACATTTATGTCAGAAGGTGCACATCTTCAGTGCAATTTAGCAAATTGTCGCTCGCTGGTTATTTTCAACGCGTTACTAAGAACGTATATTTGTAATCTTTTTTTTAATCAACACCAAACATTCTTTGCCTTCTATTTGTGAATTTGATTGGGACATTTGTCCTAGCTGGGGGTAGTGCCATCATTCCAGCGTTGCTGACAATACACTTATTTTTGTTCTGAAAGAACCCCCAAGCGTGCCGCGATTTCTCGGAATCGGTCTATACTCGGAATTAGAATGGCACTGAACACAGACACTGTCAATAACCATAACTATACTCATAACTGGGGTCATTATTTGATAATATCCTAAACAATCGCGGCAACTTTTATTAACGAAACACGATCGGTCGTATTTTGAAATATTTCATTTCATTTATCTGATATTGTTTTTAATTTACCTCAAATTCTATTTTGATGATTATTCTATTGATGTAATGAAAAGATGCTATTTGTAGTAAGGCAGTGGATTCATTTCGAATTTCATATATTCACCTCTCTAGTGCTAGTCCAGTTACGGTGGCAGAAAACATCGCGGTGCATGATGTAGCAAATAATTTGTGTCGCAAGTGTGGGTGGAACAAATAAGTTTCACTCTTGTCTAGAGTAGGGCTTCATCCTCTCCGCGGACCACTCCAAGTCTCTCACCGCCTATCTCACAGTCACCTGCACTGTTTCTAATGAAAACTTCTCGTCGTTCACAAGGGCTATAAAACGCCGTGTTCTGTGACGGGCTCCACCGTAATGTCTCATTCGCGATTTTTATGACGGTTGACACCTGTCTGGGTGAGCTTTGCGGAATCATTAAGAATAACATACCTGACGATGTTATGATTCGCCTCCCGTGCATTACCGCGCGAATATCGGGAAATAATCACCTCATAGTTCGCCAAGTGAAACCCACTTTATCGTCTTGCCTAGGAAACAGTTTAATTGCCTCTCCCGAACGATGAAATAAGTTTACGAAAACGCCTTTGAAGACCACGACTCCCACGTATTTAAATTATACTGCGTGATAATGGCCAAAAAAGTTAAATACGTTTGCACTCGGACGATGTGAATTTATTCGGGGTTGGCTTTTGTCGTCGAGTCGCGGTATTGTCGCGCTGTCTCGATTTAGAACAACGATAATAGCTAATGATCCCTGCAGTGTAGGTTTGATGATACCTCGCCGGTTCCGCCCCGATGACGGTTTAAAAACAAGGCGGATTGAAGCACCTCGCTCACCCTCGGTGTTATCAAAATTTATGTCGCCGCATTGAAAAACACATTGGAAAGCACCCCGAGCAAAATTCCTGCTCCTTGATTAGCCGAAATGGAGGGCGCATTGAAAATCACTGGTAAATGGCCGTTTTATATCGTTCCGAAGGGAGGAAAACGCTAAAGAACCCGGGCAAGTTTGGTCCGCCTCGACCCTAATTGGACGGCGGGTGATAAAAATCACATTAAGCAGGCTCTTCGCCGGCGAGTCCAGGCCCACGAAATTTTAGGTTTCTGCGGTCGATGCACTCCATGAGTTCACCAGACGGGTTAGGGAGAGGGTTGTTTTCACGG
>JAXGGS010368830.1:27455-40058 GCA_035585475.1 Armandia brevis
CTTGCCAGACGGATCTGCTCGTCACGTGACCTCCACAGGTGCGATAAGCTCACAAAATCATCAAAGGGCAGTCCCCCTCGATTCTAACACCAGTTTAATCAGATCGCCGAGAGGGAACTCGGTGATGACAACTTGTATCACAGGTTCTCCAAAGATATATCCACTTGGTCTGATTTGCAGAACTTTGCCCGTCTGGAACTGGACATCATTAGTATCATATGCAATGGACTACAGGTATGGCTCTATTAAATAATTGTTAAGTGAGTTTTCTCTAATGAACACACTTTGTTATCTATTTCGAGTTGATCTGTGTAGGATCGACTATGTGGGATGATTTAACTTCGGTTCTCAGTTATCGGGCCACAGCAATCGCTGAGAAAAAATCCCAGTTGGTTGTTTCTCATTCAGTGACTGCGGCTGAATTTTTATCAGTTTTTCGCCGTAGACTCGGCCTTGGAGCGATGATTTTTATCAACCGTGCCCCAGACTCGATTCATATTCCACGCGCGGTTTAACTTTTTTGCGCCCTTCACTTGAGGTGCCTACAGCCGCTTATTATTGTGAATTTATTGAAAAGCTTCATCGATACATCTGGCCCACTTCATACCGGGGCGATCGCTCGGAATAAAACAAGACCACCACATCAGAAACTGTGGATAGGCTGTCGAGGGTTTCACCGCCGGAGACCCACCCATATGAAGGTGCCCTTGAATGAAGACGATCACTTGAAACTATAATGAAATTTGCGCTAGAGCTCTTACGCTTTCGCTCCTCGATTGGGGACTTCCTTCGAATGTGTGAAATTCGATGTCCTCGTCGATAAACTGGGAATAAGCATTGTACGGGGAGTCGTTTGAAGACTCAGCACGACTCGGCGGTCGTGCGTTTTTTGCCACACGCTCGTTCTATCGGCTAATGGGGATTTTCGATCGGGTCTATTAAATTCTCCTTTTACCAAACCTTTTCCCGAGTCGGGGCGACAGGTGCACTAGTCTTAATTCGCTAATCAAGGTACGTGTCGTTTATTATTCACTCCTGTGAGTGAGATCATTTGCTGCTGCCTCAGCAAGGAAGTTAACAAGTCTGGTGGCTTCAGTGCTTGTATTAGTAAAGTATGAGATAATATTGAGTGAAATATCTTGCAATTAACGGGAAATTGAGCCAATTAAAATTTTGACCAGCTCTTAATTGGACACACATATATAATTCACTCGTAGGTCGGTCATGGACGTCATACCGTCGTGCTTCGCTCATGGTGCAAAATGATATCACCGTTCAAACATCTTCCATTATTCCTCCCGGTTTTAAAGAAACAGGAAAACAAACTAATTGATAATTTTGATTTCCCTTTGTTCTTTAATTGTAATGGTTAGCGTCATCTAATGACATGCTGTCCTTAAATGATTCCAATTCCATGGTGTTTGAGGTTAATTGTCACGTTGTGATAAACGTGGTGGGTGAAATATGATTTAAAGAGTTATAATTGGTCACTCCATCTTAGTCGGCAGTTTGTATCGTTTAGAAAGCTTTCGGAACAAATTTATAAAACGAGCCAATACGTTATCTGCCATCAAGCTATTTAAACTAAAATCATACGTTGCCGAGGACGTTTTCATTGACTTAATCATAAACATGTCACTTACATACGTACTTCCCATCAATAAGCCTCCATAATGTTCCAATCCATTGCAAAATTTAAAGCTATGAATTAAGGCAAAATCGAACCATGGGTCTTTCGGTGTAGGTTTAATGTTTTCCCACCATTGTAATCGGCCAATTGATGCAATATGTATGCCGAACATATTGAGAAGGTTCATGCATAAAGCAAACAATAAAATAATAAGTAGGCACCTGTATTAAAAGTTGCACGCTGGTTAGATCAATAGTGTTGCACTCAGCATCCCCTGCCTATGGAGCTAGACTCTGCGTGCCAGTTCCACCAGCCTGGCACAGACACAGAAATCGACTTTTACTCTCTCCCAACGGTTCACAGGTTGCAGGCACTGGGGGTGCTTTTTTACCGGCTATATCACCGTATCCTTCGGCGTGTTTTCATCATTGTCTCCGGAGAAGCAGAACAATATGCGGCTCCGACACAAGTGTACTTAATGACACATTTCGATATGACGGACACGTGATTGTACATGTAGATTATCGACGAATTAAGCGATGGTGAGAATATATATAATTGACGCATATTGCATTCTTGAGACATTCTGGACATTGACCCGCAAAGGCAATTAATGGGTTGAAATTCGTATCGATATTAACAA
The DNA here is from genome assembly GCA_035585475.1 of Armandia brevis. NCBI lineage: Eukaryota > Metazoa > Annelida > Polychaeta > Opheliidae > Armandia > Armandia brevis. The sequence goes on from JAXGGS010368830.1 coordinate 29,729, forward strand.
ATGATGCATGATATTTTGGATATCGCCATGCTAAACCTGATTGAACTTTTTCATCTAAAAGGATTCGGCATCCCCACGCCAAACTAGGTGTCTCCACGGATCAACTTGTTGTTCGTAGATATGATATTTGGCATCAACTTTCAAGGTTGCCAGACCCGAAGTACATATTCTAAATGTCAAATTAAAATTATGTTAATGTTAATAGAATTAGATCCAGATTAGCACTTCTTAATACAATGGATTGACTTTTTACACTGAGTGATTAAATATTCCATAACATCACAACAATCTGATATCTATAGCCTGTTGACATTCGAATCCACACCCAGAGGTGTAAATCTTTGTTCGATGTTTAATAATCATACAAAACGCCAAGAAAAATACATTGTCTCACACGAATCAAGTCGCACAATACATAAGCACAAATCAATAAAAGTATTAAAAACAAGCTAGTTACTTAATCCCTGTGCGAGATCCATTGTTATTTCCGTCTAGGTGTGACCATCAACAACTGCAGGCTTAACAAATAAATCGTTTCTATCATACATAATTACCCAGGCAATAAATCCGCTGGGAGAGCAGAAATGCACCCGGCTTACCATTGATCCCTGAACTGAAACAACCTCACATTCAGTGGCGGCGGATAACACAGCAAACTCTTAAGCGATTTTTACAAGGTTCGCTCGCTTGTAAATGAGTTAAAACACGGTAATTATTTGGCACGGCCTACCAGTACTACCCAATAACTCTAATCAGCGCTCTTCTTTCGTGGTGTTTTTCAGAGAGTTTATTCTGTGCAGGGAGGGAAATGCCAGACATAAGCGGTGACTTCCTAGCCGAGAGCAACACGACGACCACCGCCGAAGGTTTTGTCTCGCTGCCCGAGCGCGAGGAGAAGGGTGGCGGAGCCGCCTCCCCCCAGTACAGCCCCATCCCCGCCGATAAGATGGAGGTAATGATGTCCAGAGAGCGCGCCAAAACCCTGTGGAAGGACGAGAAATGGATTATACTGAACAAATCGACTTTTGAGCGGATATTCGATAACACGCTGCTGCAGATGACGGCGGATGTGCGCAGCTCGCCCATACCGCCGGCGATGACCCCCGGAAGGGGCGATGACGCCTGTGGGGCAAGCACCCCCTCCCCACCCCCCTCCTCGGAAAATCAAATCTCAGCCGACCACAAAGCCTCGCGCTGGGGCCGCGCGCTGCCAGACACAGGAGGCGTGGCAGACGGTCGCGGGACAGACACCCCGGGTCAGACTGACCCGCGGGAACCACCTGGCCACCCGTCCGCCCCGCGGTCCGGTCCGGGTCAGCGAGGCGCGAGGGGAGTGAGTGCGGCGGCGAGAGGCCCCGGCGCGACCACCACCACCGCCGCCAACAGCCGGCAACAGGAACTAAAACCAGGCCACGCACTCGCTGCACCGGGACAGGCGAGCAGCAGCGCACTCACCGACCCGCCAGCCGAGCTACCGCCGCGAGCCGCTTCCCAAATCAAATCACCGGATCGTCAGGGGAGTGTTATCACCGATCCACCGGCTGAGGATGCGACTTGTCTCGAGAACAATCCGACTACTCGCGACTCCCTGAAGCCGCGGCGCGGACTTAAAAGAAGCTACAACCTGAAGGAAACACTCGACGCTATCGATAAATTTGAGAATAAACTACCGCCTAGCTCGAGCGTTGCTAGGTGCGAGGTACCGGATAAGGAGGCGAATAAGAGCACAATGATTATTGATAAACCCGGGCAGGTCCTTGCCAGCCGAGGTGACTTACGTGCAAATAACACAACACCGGCGAATCCTGTTGGGCTGAAACAGCATAAGGAAACTATTGACGGATCCGCTACGCGTGCACCGGCCGACCTCGCCAGTCGATGCTCGAATAACAACGGCCATATAACATCATCGACAGCATGTGTTCGCCCGCCGTTTATTACCCGGACAAATAAAAGCCGCACTCGGACGACCGGTATCGGTGAGGGACAACATCTAAACACCACCAGTAAAGCATCACCTAAACCAGATGATCAGTGTAGCGGTCTCGGCGGATCGGGCGTGGATTTGCCGGCTGATCGGGCCGCCCGTGCCGCCTATGTAAGCGAGGACGGAGGCAGGCGGTCGCATTCGCCGGCTACTTCACCACCGCCGCCGCCCGCCTCCACGGTTTCAGCAGCCGAGCCGGCGAGCGCGGCGCGTCGCTTCGCCGACATGCCAGGTAGTGGCGGAGCCGGTGACTATAACCTGCCCGCATCCCCCGCACGCACCAGTTTAGATATCATCGCCTCGGTGTGTAGCACGAGGGAGAAGCTGAAGATGGCCATAGCGAACAATGGCGATGACTGCAGTAAGGCCGACGGCCGGCACGGCGACGGTGTCTCGGTGGACGGAAGCGATCAGAGCGTGCACGGAGAGTCCGCCCGCGGGACGAGCGTCACGGCGCTGTCGGTCAGCGACGGTGGCAGCGTGAAAGGCGACGACGGTAGCAGCCTGAATTCTCCGATCCACTCGCCGAGCGAGAGATCAAAGAATCCGAGCGCGACCCGTCACGGAAGAAAACTCGCCAAACCCAAGCGGAGCAGGAAAGTGAAAAGCGAGGGAAAATCTCAACAAAGATGGGTGGCGTTGAACAAGAATGTCGTCTTCAACATGGTGGAGTTGGCGTTCGGGGATCACAATGACGATAATTTAATGGACGAATCCTTACACTCGGACTATCAGTCGTCGCATAGTAACTCGACGTCGCCCAGACACACGGCGACCTCAGAGGATGACTGCCAAGGCGACATCGATGATAGCGAGCGACTCCCACGCCATCCCCCCACACAGGCAGATCAGATTCTCGCGGAAACAAGACGTGGTACCAGCAGCACGCCAGGAAGTCGCTACAACAGTCTGGCGAAAATCGATAAGCTGCCTGCCGACGGCGCTAACAACGTACAGTCGGCTCCGCGTAAAAATGTCACGGCAAGAATGATTGAGACCGACTCCAAAGAAGACCGAACGGGTGCGCTGAACTCGGAGGCAAATGTCAGAGGTTCACGTACTCCGGGAAAGCCTGACGAGGGTAAAAATACCTCCCCCGCCGCGGCTCTTAAAGCCGGAGCAGACGACCGGTTGACATGGCGGGAAAACGAGTCGATCAGAGTCAACACTTCCTGCTTAGCGGCGTCAGAGAAGGCCGGGTCGAAAATCAATTTATCGCGGAGAGGTAACGCGATTTCGGAGAAAGACGAGAATCGAGTCAAAGTGCCCTCGGCGTGTTTCGTCGGGCATGCGGTTGCCAGGCGAGACGACTGCGCTTTGAGGTCACTTTTAGGACCGACTCCCTCATCATCAGCTGCTCTGACGTCAAATAAGCCATTACACAGTCGGCGGGAGGCGGCCAACTCTCAACAGAGGGAGGAACACAGGGGAACGGTGAGACGCATCGATTGTCTTGTACTTGGAAATGAGGGGAAGGCCTTCTCCGGGCTAATATCTCATGACGGGACGGATGCCGGGGCTAATATGTGTCGACTCGAGGCGCAGAAAGGCCAAGCCCTCGATCTCTCAACACGCTCTACCAGGAAGTCAACCGGTAGCACTTCTGATTCCAGTGGATTTGACGTCACCGCCCATCGGTACCTGTCTGACGATGTCTCGCACAAATCACCCCCCGACTCGCCGGTCGACATGACCGTCAGCAAAGAGCCGTGCTCACCGCGGCGCCCTAGAACCGGAAGTCGGGGCGGAAGTTACGCTACCACAGTCGGGGCCACCGCCGGTTCCACTCGCCAAACAAAGTCCAGTTATCATAGCAAAGCGTTGGAAAGTCCCAAGCCGGGTTGGGTGGCACTCAGCAAGGCGGAAGTACATACCATAGTTGATTCGGTGATGAGCACCATGTTAGGCGATAATGACGCGAGCGGCCTTGAACCGAGTGATCCTGTGACCTTAGATTCGTCTGGCAGCCGGGACCTTGGCGAAGCGACAGCCTCACCTGCTCGCCATAGCGTCGCGCGCTCCGGGCGGGGGCAGACGACATCGGACAAAAGTGGCCTCCCGCCAAAACTACAATCGTCGTCTGCTCCCCGTCACCAAACCTCTCGCCGAAGTGGAGAGACTTTGTCTCAGCCGCGTGCCAACGATATACACGATCTCTCATCTGCCAACACGAACACGACACCCCTAATGACATTTCCTAATGTGTGTGATGATCAAAAATTCACTTTTGCTGCGGAGCAAATGTCTCCAAAACAGGAACAACGGAAGAGCGAAGACAAAGAGAGCGTGAGTGGCGATATCCCCGCTCAGTCCGGAGCGACGGGGGACGCCAAGAATTCATGTAGAGGCGGGCCTTTCAAATGGAAGTCAAACATGCTCAAACGTGCGATGGAAAACACCTGTGATGATTCGAGAACGGTTTCTGCCAAACGACCACGCGCTAATGCCGAGAGTGAAAATGCTGGAAAATCTCATCCGCTTCCACTCCAAGCGAAGCCGAATAATCGCCACAATAAAAGGCGACACGGCAACGCGGCGAAATCTGGAAATAGAAACAAAGCTTCGACTGTCCACGGAAACTAATGTAATCGCCATGGTGATTTTTACCAGCGCAAGATACAATGTATATATTTATATATTTCTTTGGTGTATGTCAGTTTATGTTTGAAAGCAAATGTTAACTCGAAGTGACTTGTTGACGCCGGCAGTTCTTGTGCTTAACTGTATAAATGAAAAAAATATTCTCGTTGAAATTGATGGGGTGACAAATGCACTGCCTTGCCATGACCAACAACACTAAGTGAACTTTTCAATCCCAGGGCGAACTTATAGATCATTGATTGCACAGCTGTGCACTCGATGTATCCCAGTGTTTCAAGCTTAGAGCTACACATTTCTTATGTCAGGAGGTATACATACATGTAAGCGCTGAAAATGCGCCGGATCACAATGTAATTCACCTCGTAATCTAATATAACTTCGGTCTCTTATAGATATCGCTTTCGCGTCATCATTTTGGAAATGAATTCTCAAGTTATCCTTCGTCGATCAGCGCACGATGTTGTCCTCACGCGTGCGGTATTCGGTTTTACGCTGTATCTGAATCATCGCCTTTTACTCATATATAGGAATGCCATATTGGCAGGTTCGTACAGCGCAGGTCCTGACGAAGCTGGTATTGTTTAAAGTAGATATAAATGCTCCCCACGTGGTAGCTGGTGCGAGAGCACCTGAGTAAGATACACGGTTTTGCGTTGCGATGAATAATGCTTTGATAATGTTTCAGACGGGGTGTTTTGAGGACTGTAGTTTGTTAAATATATAGTTTTTATTTGAAACTTTGCCTGCATCATATTTGCACCGATATGAACACGTGGATAGTATATTTAAGTGCACTTTATGTTTATAAAAGTAAGCTTCAAGTTAAAAAATGCCGGTTTTGAGATATGTTCTTCAGATTGTAGTCGGTGAGTAAGTGTATTTTATAAATTATTAGGCACACATTGTACGCATGAGGGTAGATATGGATTGTAAGTTTTGAAATTCTTATGGGAAATGCTTGTGTTCAGTACCGTACCGCTTAATTAACTATTACGTGTAAAAAATATTTTAATTGAGAAGTCATAAGTCAGTACATTATTGGGATGTGAATCTTATTGCCAAGTTTTAATATTTTTATCAAGATTGACAATGCTTTAAAAGCACTACTAAACTTGCAAGGGTGAAAAATGGTATACTCACTTGATGATTATATATTTTTATTTTCATTACGCATGTTAAAGATTTTTAAGAATCACCTTTGAAATCAAAGGGGTGTCATCCTCTCGCAGGACTATTTTATCATGTATGCCCCATTTTCAAATTGTCTTTCATAATACTCAAGATTTTTGCACAAATTGCTCCGTCACGACTATTAGCTTTCTGATATACGTCTCGCCTAAATTCATATTGATGCATGTACGTATTCATTAATGGCGTCCCATTTTTGTATAAATCGACGACGCATTGTCATATTGCAAGGTTTTGAATAGCAGACTTATCTACATCGTGTTGTTATACAGCTTCACTCCCACCGCCATCGCTTCTGTCGCATTCGTGGAAAAAAATAGTAATTTGTCCATTTCCAAAACATGCCAGACGACAGTCGATAAATGATATTGACGTCAGAAATTGTGGCGGGAGAGTAGAAGAATGACATTGTGCGCGCATGAACATTACATTCTCCCGATGTTGGGCATGCCGTGCATATCTATGTATGTACATGTAAATTATCTTGTTTGTTTGACATTCATCATTATAATATTGAACGCACTCAGCTTTTGCGAGTCCCGTGTTTTTTATCCATTAACTCAGTTATTGCGCCCGCGCTTTTCTGTCTCATGCAGCACACATGTTCGACGTTAGATGGCAAATTAGTAAACTTGGGAGGATTGCGTGTTAGAGGGTACAAGAAAATAAAAAATCGCCAAGTTTTAGCTCCTTGGTGATGCTCACGTCACTGGTCGCTCGATCTGTTAAGCACGAAGCATAAACGCCCGTCACATACAACAATGTAGAGATGTTCACACATACCCATATTAAAAACAAAGCAACTTAAGTTTGAACCATTATCATAGTATCTCCACTTCTATTTATAAAGTTGCTGACCTGACAAGGCGATGATATATATGCGAGACAATTTAGATCGAAATTTGAGTATTCTGATTTATATAACTGAAACAACACAATCTCTCGGCAGGAAAACAGAACTGCATGTGACTCATTATAATCACCCTAGCTACTCATCCGCGCTTTTACAGAAACAATAATGAAACCTTGGAATTCTTATCAAAAACGTGTAACGACCACGCACAGCGTGCAGTACGTTTCTAGAATTACGCGCGAGATTCCATCGTATTGTTCTAACCTAGGAGACTTGAGTGGGCCATGAGTGGGAGACACAGGTGATTCAGACTTGAAGCCGTGCAATAACACACATATACGACTAATCTATGCGATAGAAATAAACATCCATGTTTTGGATTTAGATGGAAAATTGCCTGCCGTGAGATCATGAGCGATTCATACAATTCACTCAATTTTAATCAAAAATTAATGTTCTTCAATCGTTTGGCGATGATGACCGTAATTCGAAATTGAAGTTCAGCTTTACATGCGGTGTATGAAAAAAACTTCATTCGGGATAGATGATAATTCCTGAGATCAGCCCCCATTGGTTTTAAATAATTCTAGGAAAGAAATCGGATCAAGACTGTTACCATCAATTAACCACATGTATGTTTGATCTTTGTTAAATCGGTTTCGTAAAGATGAATCCGTGCGTCACGTGTCACTATATCAAACAAGTACGCTGCTTACAAAACAATTCACATTATTTTAATTGGTATAGGAAAAATGATAATGTATTCTTTGTAATTTGAAGACAAAGACCAAACTGTTATTCTTCAAAAACAATTGATGATAGACAGTGCAGTTAAGCAATTCGGGATGAATGTCTAAACAAATTAACCGTGCAAATTTCCAACTATCGACCATAGATTCTTGGACCAACCATAGTTTCGTCTAATGCAGCCACAGTTGGTGAAGGGAGAACTGGAAAATTACTAAAAAATTGTCATGTAAAGATCGAGAAATTGACATCAGAACGTAGTGATTATCTTATGCTTACATATCGATTGCAGGGTCGTGACTCATTTATTTGGTCCCGGGATGTGGTCATGTATTCGGTCACTGTTTAATTTAATAGCACACATTGCACTTCTGATGACCAGATGACGTCCATCTTATGCAGCTATGTGTTCGCAGAATTACTGGCTAACCCTACAATTAGCAAGTGCAGTGCTAATTATCGGGTTAGCTAGTAATTCTGCGAACACAAAAGAAAGCTTGGTCCACTACAGAACAACGAACCGCATAATGAATGACACCAACAATTATCAGCCTCCTGGTTCTCAGAAACCACATTAAATTAGGTTGATTGATATATTGTTTTTTGTCTACGCATGTCTCCTTGAGACTATCATATACCACAAGACGTGACGGACTCCTCCGATACATTGTTTCGTAGTACTTCAGGCATTACTTGTACATGTAGCAGTTCATTCATGCAACATTAAGTTGGAAGACATTTTACCGGAGAGATTAAACAATCATATAAAAAACATCATGCCACCTACTACGACCTATAATAGGTCAGTTTGAATGCTATTGTAGTAAGCAAGTTATGTATATGGTATGTCATTTTGTTTCTATAAGAAATATAATACCTCTTTTTCAACTAAATATTTCGTGTTTAGCCCTGACGATAACATAAAGTGGTGACCAGTAGGTACCAGTCGTGAAAAATCAAGCCCTGTCGGCGTTATAGGCCAGACCAATTTGAATGACCATTAGATTATTAAAATGTTCTGCGAAATAACCAGTCATGCCATAAGTCCGGCTGACTAAATACATGTAAAGGGGATGTTCACATCTCATGACAAGGTCCAACGTGTATTTGTCAGTGAACCAAAAACTTAAAGCAAAATTGGCCATGAGACACAAGGCGGCGACTCGGGACTTTTCCAGCGTGTTTGGCCTGTCGCTCAGATTCCTCACATGACTTAATTAATCGAACATTATCGTGATTAAAGCCGGGCATATCTCTAATAAGCAGCCCGCACGAAACGGGTTTATGATAAGGACGCACCGGGGCAACCTAAAGGTCGTCGGGTTCTTTCCTCGCCTGCCCAAAGTAAATGGACGAATTTACGAGCAGATGATCACTATCTAATTACTCGGCAAGCAATTATTGCTCATCTCATAGGTCAGCGGGTATAAATCCACTAAGCTAATAGGCCCAGGCCCTCGTTCTTTTGTCGCTAGACCAATACGCCAATTAATATGGTATCGCATATTAAATTTGCACTGGGACTGTCACCCGGATCGCGACTAAGCCGTTCGTTATTTATTTGCACAGACAAAAAGGCTTTATTTCGCGTACATAACGGGCGTAATGGGCCCGTCAGCGTAAATCGAGAGGTTTACACCGGTTTGCCGAATAAAACTAAACAAGCCACAGCCAGTTTCCTCATCAAATTTCCAGAGGGATTTTTTTTCGCGCTCTCAATGCTTGCTTGCGAGGTGCTCTAGTGCAAGTTGACAATATATCATCTCATTAATGATATGATTAAGTGGGAAAATCGGACAAAAATAAGCAAGTCTAACAACAGGCGTGTTTATTTAACCAATGATCGACCCAGTTACTTCACTTAAATCAAACCCAGACAAAATAAATTATAACATGCACCACGTGACCATACACCACGTGACCATAGGTAAGAAATATCAAGATTGGGTTGTCTGGTTTAGTCACAAAAATTTGAAACATAACTTATGTAGCGCTAAGGCTGTGTAGAATGAATAAAAAGTTTCTCAGTCGCGCGCTCCTTCATAACGGTTTAATCTGCCGGCTTAAAATTAAAATAAACCCGGCTGTGGCCGCATGTCCAGAAATCGCCGCCCGCCAGTCTCACCTCCGCGGAGAACGGAAAGCCCGTCCAACCGAAAATTGCGCCGATTCATCGTGTAAACTACCCTTTAAGTGAGGCTGGAGCCTTGAAAAGCACGTATAATCTGTGCAACCGTGCCCCCCGTCGCCTGCTTATTGTCCAAATGGGTCAAACAAGCCTTGAAAGGCGCATCGTTTAAAAACCGAAAATAAAATACAACAAAAAATATACTTTAAAAAAATGTTATAATAACCGCCGCCCGCTCCATAATATAAGGTGAAATTTAAAAAAAAACTCCAATAAGCTATCTTAATAATTGTAACAATGTTTACAAACTTAGCCTTCAAGAGAAATAAGTTGTTTGTTTGGCTTATCAATTCGCCTTTGGATACGGATACGTCAAGATTGGCTTGCGGCTGACCCGTGGTGCAATTATATACGCTGATTATCAGCATCATTAGCGCTCACATAGACGCCATTCATTTTTTTGGCCCTTTGTTTGTTTCTTGATAATTTTGTACGAGTCTCTGGGAAAAATCATGACACGCGTCTGGGCTTAAATTACATTCTAGGAAGTTGAGATCATACCGTGCAGATATAATCAAGTCTACTTCATTCAGTGATTGTTCATAATTCAACAATAAGGTTCGTTTCAAGTTAAGTAACTTGTGTAAAGATTCGTAAGCTCTAGCATAATTGGATGTCTTCAAAACAAAAACATTATTAAAAAATCAATCTTTTATAAGAATTATGTATCTTAAATAACCCAGGCACGTTTGTCATGATCATAACGTGAGCGTTCATAATTCATATAAAGTTCGTTTCAAGTTACGTAACTTAGGTAAAGATGCTT
>JAXGGS010368831.1:0-12893 GCA_035585475.1 Armandia brevis
CGAGCCCCACCCCCCGACCAGGACACGAGACCATACGAGCCCCACCCCCGGACCAGGAGACGAGACCATACGAGCCCACCCCTAGACCAGGAGACGAGACCATACGAGCCCCACCCCCACCCCCGGACCAGGACACGAGACCAGACAAGCTCCACCCCCGGACCAAGAGACGAGACCATACGAGCCCACCTGTAGACCAGGAGAAAAGGCCATACGAGTTTGATCCAGATCTAAGGCCTCTCCAGACATTGGATATTTTTATAATCTGTGCATTAACATCGCAGCTAGTTTTGTCTCTTAACCGATGTTTGATTATCTGAATTGTAGTCTTGTTAATTCTATTTGCCTATTGAAAGTATTTATCAAAGCACTAATAAGTACTTTTCAAATTTTCTCACGCCGAGTTCAGCTGTCCGTTTGTAATGTTAAATAAGATGGCAGGTGGGTACCAGTTAGACATCTGCGCATTTTGACGCTTGTTAACTACTGGAATATGCTAAGGGAGTTTGTTTGAGATTGTGACTTTTGAATTTCTACATCTATTTGATCTATCAAATATTATCATTTCTTTTCACCACAGTTGTGCACTACATTGTTTGTATATTTTTCCGATATGATGCGCGAGGATTATATGCGTTGTGAATAAACCTCTTTTAAAAAAGAATTTGAAAACCAACTTGAAATTTATAGTTTATCGTTTTCTACGAATTGCTTGAACGCTTGATACATATTGAAAAATTGCATGAGGAAATGTTGTGCCAAGGTTCGGTAATTCAAAAAAATTCTGATAGATTAGGTTCAAATTGTGTGAACAGTACCAACTATGTTTTAATAAGCGGCAAGTGATACACAAACACGTCATGGCTAATATTTTACACCGATAATAAACGTTTGTTGATTTAATAATGGTCCGAGAAAGGGAATTCGGGGTGACCCATTTCACTGGAATTAAAATAAGTCGTGACTTTTAACAATTGATTTTAAAAAAGTAGTATAGGATCACTAGACTAGGACATTTGATATGTGTAACCAATATTTTGCTTACACTTCAATGAAGTTTATTGCAGATTCCTGTCGAGATTATTCAGTTTTTCTTTCTCTGCCACAGTGAATGACAAATTGAATATCTGAAATTGTAATAAATGCGTCAATGATCTCCTAAGCATAGATAGGATAAAATATTCTGTATTCATAGTTGTTATGGTTTCTCCAGTTTTAGAAGTTCTTCTTACATCGGCCTTTTCCGCTATGCGATCTGGATTTGCGCTTTGGGGGATCACGATAACGTTCTCGTCCACAAGGAAGCGCAGTAGCACCTGGAAAACATTTAATTTATTCACTATGATAGAAAGACATGATGGTGATACAATCAGGGGGTTTTAATCAGAGATACATAATGTACATCCTTGGCACTGACCAGTGGTCGTGTTTACCATGTGCCGCAGCTATCTCGGCAACTACAGGATCCTTGATCAGTACTGGCAAACTGAAAAATAATCGAATAACTTATATATAACTCCATTTATCTAATTGTAATCTATGTAGGCCTATTTTATTACCTCCTCTCTTCACACTTTGTGTTCAAGAATCCCGGAGATTCGATCTGTGCGTAAGCTGTGATAGAAATTCTCCGTTTCAGCGCAGAACTGACACAGTTTACGCTGGTAAAAATACGCGTGACATACCAATTGGTTCATTGCTATGGGGACCTTCGCAACTTCCAGAATTCTGGAGATTTGCTTGGCGTTAAAAGTCGTATACAGCGAGCATAAATAAGCGCTTTAAAATGGCAATTAATGGTTATTAAATCGAAACTGGGGATCCCCCAGATAGTCGTCGCCACCTGACAGGTCACAATGACCGGGGTCGTGACACAGACAGCGCGTGACCCCTTGACATGCACACAGGTGTAAAGTAACAGGTAATTACTCACTTAATAGAAAGGAAACATATTGTAAAAGGAATTAAACATAATAAGCACTAAATAATAGGAAATACACAGGAATATGTGTGAATAATGTAAAGTGATTGCTGATAGAGTAGAATATTTTCAGGATAATTGATAATTAAGGATCGGGAGAATCACGTTATAGTAATTGTATGAATGATTATTTATATCACGAAAGATCGCCATTAATGCCGCAATTGAATGTCATCCTATATGCGAAGTGTGTTTGAATCAGATAGATGCCTCTAGTATCAACAAATTATGTCGACACATCTATACTCAAAACTATCTGACATAAAATATATACTATTACATAATAATTTATGTCCATCGACCAATCACAGGCACCGATGCGCTTTTCTCTCATCCAGATAAACACATGCATGATAATTTATTATAACACTACTTCCATCTATATTTATGAAAGGTTCCAATGTATTCCTTGCATTCTGCAGATGTATGTTCCACATATTTTAGACTTGACATCAGAAACGGCATCCAGGAACACATATAACACCTGCGGTTTCAACAAACAATTAAGTAGAATCAACAGCCAATATTCGTCATATAGTAGGTATAATTGACAAATTGAAGCCAGGTTTATAACAGAAAAAATGAATTCTTGAACGCCTACCCGAATGTGCACATGCATGTGCATGTTGCCCAATTACCAAAGCCTATTTCATTTGAAACATTTGTCCTGATGAGAGCGTGACACAGAATCCTCGAACTGGATTATATGGATAAGCCGCTCCAGTCGGGATGGACGTTTCTGAGGCTGCTGAGGTTGTTGGGTCTGCTGATGGTGCTGTGGGTAATTTAGCTGTCGCGGGCATGGGCTGTCCAGCTGGATCTGGATCTGGGTACCGTGGCGGTGCTGTTGGTTCGGTATCTTCTGAATGGTCCACTGCACTCTCGTATACCTGATAAAATTGCTAATTGTTAGTTCATGATATCATTTCAACATATCAGTATGCAATAGCTTCAATATTATACTCCCTGTGATATAAAACAAGTAAAATTATTCTTACTCGATGGTTTATCCAGTCGCCGTTCATTGCGGTCAATGTCGAGTCATTTGTGTCCACGAATCACAAAAATCAATTACTAGAAATACTGTGCATGCAGGTTGCTGTGTCGTTTTTACTTCATTGCCATGGTGTATACATGTACGTTTAATCTGAGTCAATGTACTTGCCATTTTATTATAAAGGTTAGCCTGTTTGGTTTAATTTTGCCCCAATGTGGTTTAATTATAACCATGTTAGTTTAATTATGCCTGAGCATATTAAAACCAATTTGCCAAAAGCATGGCTGAGGATAATTAGACAACTGCCTCTTATTTATAAATCAACATGCCAGATATCTTTCTTAGGGGACAATCAGCTAGATATTTCGTCAATACAACGAGAAATAGTGGCTAGAAGTACTAAGAACATGGGCAATACTGATCTCTGCATCATATTTGCATTAATGGACTTATTGTGAGGAAAAACTCATGTTTTTTGACACCGATGGACCATGTGTGTCCTTGCTGGGTCAGGGATGGCGCCGTCTGTCACTACTTTTGATATCTTAATTGTGCTCACTAGGGGTCTCTACTGGCGGGAAATTGGTGTATGGCTAGATATCGGCGATTGCAGGTACTGCGCATAATTAGCCGAAAAACATAATTACCCGACTTTACCCTAGCTCCTTTGTCAGTTTTCTCCCTTCTCTATCCCTGTAAGCATCCAGGTGCTTCGATTTTTTACTGGGCCCCAATGTAACCATGGTAACCACCATGCCTCTAGCTCCATAATCCCGTTCTCTTTGTACAGCTACCTGGGCCGAGACTATCTCACCCTTGAATTCCATTATTATGGTGCCTTTCAGTATGTCTATGTTGGCAAAAGCTCCTTGTCCTGCATTACATTGCAAGATCTGTATGATGTTGCCATACACAGGTAAATCTTCACATCCCAGTCTCCCACTCTTCTGTATAATCACAGGGGCTTGTCTTTTCACTGACACCCTGGAACCGGTGATTTGCACTAGATAACCCCTCTCTCCCTCCCCAGCTGCTACTAATCCCAGAGATGGAGCCCTGGCAGTTAAGTTTCTCCTGTGGCTCTGTGGCCAGTGTTAGTTCCATAGGTACACCAACGACCCCTAGTGCTCCTTTAAATCCAAGTTTGACTTTGAGAAATTCCATATACACATCATATAGCTCTCTATTTGTCATATTATTATAGGTACATGGAGTCAGTTTTGAAAAGACCTCCTCAAAGAAAGCCATTGTCTGCTTGAAATGAGATGTGGCTGTGGTGCCTCTGTATCTCGTGCTGTATGGCATGGCTACCCTGTGTTAGATTAACCTGGGCTACACACGGACAGGATAAAGGGGGTTTCTGAAATATCAAACTAAAGTTATGATTAAAATTGTGAAATATTAACAATATATATACATAATAAGGGGGTATGATGGTTTAAATTTTGATATTGTGTGAAGCATTGAAGAGATATGATGATTATTTGCAGATATAATGGGGTTTAATTTAAAAAAATAAAAATAAATAAATAAACAAGGGCCACAAATATGGGGAGGTGCATTTGATAATGGATGACCCAATGGGTAAACTGTGCCTACCTCGTGCACCGTTTGGCCCACACCCAACTCCCGACCACTCACGCAGCAGCTAATTGTGTGCTAACACAGCCCCCCCCCTCCCCACAGCAACCCCCTACTCCCCTTCTTGGGTCCCGGTTCACAGGTCACACAGCAACCCCCTACCCCCCTTCTTAGGTCCCGGTTCACAGGTCACACAGCAACCCCCTACTCCCCACCTTGTTTCCCGGTTCACAGATCACAAAGCCTCCCTCTCACCCCCCTCCCCCAAGGTTACAGGTCACACAGCGCCCTTCTACGGTCACAAACACACAGCCCCCTCTCGTCATTTGAACAATCACAGGTTGCCTTTCAGATTTTATGTGTTGGGCACAGGAGCCGTTGTAGCCTGTTTTGTCTCTTTGAGTTGAATTGGCTTGTTCCCCTATTTTGAAAATTGTCATAAAAAGGCCACCGCACCCCCTATTTCATTTTAGAAAAAAACAAAAACTGCCACCCTGTCACTGACAAAAACAAAACAAAACAAAGACCCTTGCCTCTCCACACTCCCTTCTCAAGCAAAAAAAAAGCTTGAAAAATGTATCATTTATTTTATGCAGCCCAATAATGTTGAACATTTGAATATACATGTATAATGTTTGTCTGACAAACATACTGTGATGGCAGGGGTCCTCAGTTGAACAATTTAGTGCAATAGTTTTTATCTTTCATGGCAGTTGTCAAGGCTGAAAATACAATTCAATCTGATGCAGATGAATATACACATTTTAAAAAATGGGCCACATTTCAGCCTGAGATAAACACTTTCCCTGCTACTCCTCAGGATCTAGGACTAAATGTTCTTGCTTTACTGCAGGAAGGTAAATCAAAAGTAGAACTTTAAGTCACTTACGGCTTGGTTTTATACCATCAGGGGTCACACCAACCCTACTAAGGATTCACTTTTTGTGGGATTGTACACTGGTGTTCCACAGGTGTCCTATGTCTAGCACATATGCTGCACAATGCTAAGCATATGTTTTTTTTACATATCTTATTATATCTCTCAATTGTTTTAGGCGGTACATATGATGAAGCACCCATGATTCAGTGTCAGTGCATCAGTGTTTTCTGTTACCACCGTGGTGTGAAATCTGTCCCCCTATTTCTCAGTTGCAGGATATGCCGTTAGGAAATGAAATCTGAAAGATAAAGGAGACTGACATCAATTATGGAGTTATATAAATAATAAAATGAATAGCAACACTCTCTCCTCAGACCTAAATCCCCCCACAGACACAAATGCTCATTCTTACTCATCACATACTAACTTAAATGAAAACCTGTATAAAAATATCAGTCACAGCTTACCCTCACACAACTACACACTCACATACATGTAGGCTACATGCCCATATAGATCACAAACACACAGCTCATTTGCAAACATTCATGCACATATGCAAGCTCACAGCATGAAGCTGCTTGTATTTGTAGTAAATTGGATTTAAACATGGATTAATAGTATTTCCTATCAGGCTTTTCAACAGTAACAAAGTTTTGTTCAAAGCAAGTAAACTATTTCATATTTTTACAGACAATTTTCTCCGCTTGCATAGACCAGATTACATGGATCAGTTCACATTGGCAACTATGCATGGATATGTCTCATAGTCTATATATCATCACCAGTGATAGATAATGTAGACCAAAAGTACTCATTTCATTCTTTTATGCGACGATTATGATATTGAATGCATTTAAAGAGTCAATCATGATTCTGCATTAGTGGACAATTACATTGGTAATATAAAATTTGAAAGCATTGATTATGGTGAGGGTGGATATTGAGTTATGTGGAGGTAAATGAGATTGAATAATACATGTGTACTATTTAATTTACCTTTGCTATTTTTTTCATTTAATAAATGTATATATTTCTAATTTAGAAGACATATATGAATGTGTTTTTCAAAGGGATATAGGAAATGAAGCTGAAGAGGGAGGAAGAACATGTGAATAGAATCAATATTACTCAAAACATAAATTGTTTTATTATCTAGATAACTTTGCTATATGTGAAGGTTATCTGCATTTATCATTTCAAGAACCAAATTGGCTAAGCCTGGATGTCATCAGGGCAATGCTGTGCTCCTGTGCAGCATTTTGTGATAATTTGTGCTGAACAAGGAGAGAACTTGATAAGGAGAATTCAGAATATGATGGCTCTACAGAAAAGAAAATGGCTACTTGATTATTTATGGACCCATTCAAGGTTTGAACCTTTGAAAATTGGTTAATGTAAGTATTATACGCATTTGCAAGTAAGGGCCGAGTCGACGAAAAAAATTCCATCTTACCGCTGCCGATGGGGGGTCATGGAAAAATATAGCTTCCACTAGTTTAATTTTGTCACCTCAGTTTCCCTTCAACTTGAATTTACTGTCATTCAATGTATCTGTCCATGTTGGCTAAGAGAACACTCTGAAGCTTCCTTTCATGATAAAGGGTCTCCCACTTTATATCTTCATTTTTCTTGGACTCTTTCTGATCCACTCGATCTGCTGATCTTTTCATTTTCTTAAATTCCAGCAATTCCATGTGGTTTAGCTCATTCATAACTAATTTCTCATTTGCAGCAAAAAATTCTAGGAAAAGTCTTTAAACTCTCTGTAACTTTATCCTAATTACTCGACTTGATACATCCATCAGAAAACCATTTCTTTAACTGTGCCATTGGTTGAAAGTCATCTACATGTCTATCTAAATATAGGGTATCAGCTAGTCACAAAAAAATTTCATCAGAACTTGGGACAGGTCTAGTATTTTGATTGGCTCAGAGATCCAAGTGACACTTTTACAATAGCTGCACTTGCATAGTCTGCTCTGTTGACAGGCAAAATTACATATTCAAGATTCAATTATCCATAATCAAAGTGGACATCATGAAATGATGACAGCTTTGTGTAATAGGCCTAACCAGCACATTTATCTCTGGCTGCTTTCCCAGAATTATTAAAGTGTGTCAGGTATTCTGCATCCCAAAAAACAAATCCTCAGTTTTATGAGATGGGTATCCTGATATTGGATCTAGAGAGCCTCTTGGACCAGGTGAGTCTTGTACCCGCTTGGCTAATTCATTGAATCTTTCAAACACATTGTATTTCACTTGGGTATTTTCATCTAGGGAACTCCAACACCAGGCCCTGCATCAGTTTTCTCAAATACTCTTGGACGCAATGTGTGTAGCCTAAATTCTTCATTCAATGCATCAATTGCTGAAGATAACGGGTGAAACCTCTTTTCAATACCAGGAGTGTTTCCAGTCACTAGTTCCTCTAATGTTGACAGCAATAATCAAAAAGGATTCCCATATTACCTTCACATTGTTCTTTAATATAATTAAAATAGAGTTTTTCACTATCAAATTGTGATGCATGGAACACTTATTACAGGTACTTTATCACAGAACTAGAGACCTGAGATTTTTTTCAAGACCTTCTTCCATACTTAATGTCATTATAAAACAAGTTATCCAGTGGTTTACACAAATAACCACTCATATGATATAATGTTCTTTTTGGGCTGGGGGAGCCAAGTCTTCAAATCTTTCCTTTGGCTGCCTTTTTATACAATTCTTTTTTATAATAGACTTTTCCAGATTGATCTGCTCGAGCAGCCTGGGTTCACCCAACTATGTGTTGACAATTGGCAATGTCAATATTCATCCAGGTATACAAATCAAGCTCTTCTAGATTAACTTTCTCCACAGCCTGGAACTGGACTTGCTCATTTTATAAACAAACTCCTGGACCAGCATCTGTCTGTCCAATGACTTTCAAGAGGTTTAATGAAATGTGTATTGAACTCTCTTAGTTTTCAAAAGTGCATGTATACTTGTCTGAATCATCTGATTTCATTAATGCCATTATCTATCTATCAAAATAGTATTTTAGACTTGGAGCATGACCTCTCAAGATATAGTTGACATATTCCTCTAAATTTGGTAATACATTTATAATAGGGAGGGTCAAAGAAAAATGTGGGTCAAATTTATTTCCCCAATCTAACAGAGGTCAAAATCTTGTTTTATTCAAAATTGGACAAATTTGACTAACCTTGTTTCCATATCAAACCTCTTTGTAAATAGACAAAACTTTTCCTTTTGATGATAATGGCCCTTATTAAAGTTGATTCACAACCTTAATATTATTGATGAGTTAATAGCCTTTGATTCAATTCAGTTCAATACAAACAAAGATATATATTGTTCATTTCAAATAAAGAAGCAGGCAACCATCAAGAAAACAGAAAATGTTTTTAGATCAATATAATTAACAAATTAGTACACTTCTTATCAAATGAAAATTGACACATTCCCAAGACAGACTGTGATATATTTTGATTATTTTGTCAGTTTTAAACAATGTTGTGAAATTGTTTTAAACACATTTCTCCTTGTGACAAGATTTAAAAAGTTGTTATCATTTAATATCCATATCATCAGTCTGGATTATTCCCTAATTAGGGACCAAAGACTTTACCATGTATAGCACACACTCCTAGTAAGGACAGGGACAGGCCTAACTCTTTTTTTTTGTAATGTCATGATTTCCAAGAGTAGCCATAGTTATCACTGATTTCAAATGTTCCCTGCGATCCCTAATTTGGCCGGACCAACGTTGGGATATTCCCTTTTATTAAGTGTGTGGGTGAGGGGGGGGGGGGGATCTATCTAAGGTGACTGTACTGAAGCTGATCATGTAGAGGAATACAGAGAAAATGGGAAAAATGATGCATAACTTTACAGATCCATTCATGAACACTGTGCCTGGATTGACACTCGAAAAGCTTCCATCCTTCAGCAGATGATCAGGAATTTGATCAAGACAAATGAAGCCATAATCGATGTGGTGAATAAAGAGGTAGATGCTCTGATGCAATCAATAGACTATTTACATCAGGGAGATGGTATGGGGTGCTGGATGTACACTCATGCTACAGTCATTAGAGCACACAGAGTGAAAGGACACAGGTCTTTGATTGAAATGAATCAGATGATCTGCTATGCGACTGGATACCACTGCCAAGAGTCAGGAGATGCCCACCATAATATGTCCACTATTCAAATACTTTACTATATCCATAACTTCAGAACCAATGACCAATGCATCTTAAACTTTGATAATCCATGCAGATGAAGTAAACATATAATCACACAGAGATTTTGGGCTTGAGAGGGATTATTTGTAAAAAAACAAATAAAAATAGATGAGACAGAAAATTCTTGAAAAGTATGATATATCAGATCAACTTCCATATAATTATTAAAGCATAATTTTAAATGAAATGATGAACTTGAATAAAGCCAATTATCAGCTTGGCTCTAAGCTGGAGTAGTGGCTAAAAACACACAGAAAGAACTCGTTAGCATTTTCATATTCCCTCTATATAATAATAATATACATAAATAAATATCATTTTCATCAATAAAACCAAATATCTCATCACATCCAGTATATAAACTTCCATATTTCACTTGATTTTACATTTAAAGAGCTATTATATGTGTCTGAATAAGTCTCAATTTTATTCTTATGAATTCATCCCCAGTTTCACCTCCAAATAAAGCCCTTTTTTGATTATCTATAATTATTTTTAATCAAACTGATAGGTTACTCATCAAATATTCACTCATTTTCAATAAATTGTTCTAGCACATACACTTTGATCTGGTAAACAAAATATCAGCCTCGCTGCCTTGATATCAAGTCTGGAAGCATTTTACTACTTTATCTGCCCCCAAGCATACCACCTAGAGCTTTCTCGGAATAACAGTCAGGTAATTGAGACTAATTAATAGAAAAAAATTCCTTTTCCAGCTTACAATTAATCAATTAACAATTCCAACTACACAAGATTATATCAACACCTTATCATCCCCAGGTATTGTCAAAATTTGTAATGTTTAATTTATTACCCTTATAATTGTACACTATGAACTTTAGCACTATCAAATTCATTCTCTTAGTCAAACCACGACAATGAACAAACCCATCAAACAGATTGGCAGGGCAAATCAAAGTCATATGAGGAGTTTCAGAGCATGCAGTGGGGTGACTTGCTCTATCATGTCTGTATTGCTGTGAGGAACTTATTAAATAGAACCTGTATTCATCAAGTTCATATTTTTTCAGGTGGCATGTGGTACTTATCTGATTGGGCAGAAGTTCATAGACTATGGAAAGGCGAAGTTTGTGAAGGATAAACACCATTTATGATGATAAAAACAATGTTAAGCAGTTTCAATTGGTGAAATATTAGGATGTAGTTATTTGCCAACTGATTCTCAAATAGACATGCAAGTTCATACATGCATATACTTGTAAGACACACCTGGGTGTCTCAGAAGAGTGGAACACAGTAAAAATGTACATGAATAGATAGGATTGTGACACCCACAACAACAATAAAATACATGATCTCTTAGTATCCCATAGTAAGGATACATGACTTTACTCATGACTAAAATATATGCAGACAATTTGAATCAACTCTACTACATCACAAATAAAGATCAGGTAGAGGAAGAGCTACTACTTGTCAACATGTTCAGGGCTCTCAGTAGAGAACTTAAACTTTGTTCGCAGCAGTCGAAATCTATTGTTATCTGTTGTGCTGCCTTTTTTTAACATTGATCATGATGGCTGTTCTGCTGCCAAATTAGAATTTCTGGGCCGAAATCATGAACAAAATTGGCACAATAAGCAAAGAAAGAGACTAAATTACAGTGTAAGGGATTTTACAGAACCTGATGTTAGATCAGTTGGATCCAACACTAATAGTGAAATATATCATGAGACAAATGTATCTATTTTTCATATCATTATGATATATCCATTTAAAAGAGCTCCTCTGCTGCCAACTACTTCTAACGCTCACTGCCTGACATATAAGAACAACTATTTAAAAAATAAATCAAATAAATTATTTTTATAAGTTATCATCATTTGGCAAGCTTCTAATATACTTTAAAAAATGTTTCAAAACTTTAGTGAGAGCCCAAGCAAGTTCAAAGCATATTTGAGGATGCCTCTGCCTAGCTGCATAAACTGGCTTTTCAAAAAACGGGAATCCATGTGGGGACTGAGGACTTAGTGAATAATTCTGATCAGTACATTAATATGTAAAAAGAAACTGACAGGGCAACAAATGTATCCGTCTTATTCACAAGTGGTATGTCATATTTTATAGATATTACAATGAAGAGCTTCTGGACTGGAAATGTCTAATTGTGTGGGAATAAACTATTAGTTTTATGCTTATTTTGAGGATACTATGTACTGCATAGTAAGATTCATTACAGTTGACCTTCATTATATAAATCAGGTGTATCCTCATGTGATTAAATTGGAAAGTTGTGTCCTTAAATAGTGATTTCCTACTGCCTAGGACGGTACTACTTCTCAGCTTCTGAACTGACCCAGTTCTGGGGTCAAAGCTGTGACATCACAGCCAGAACACAGACAAGCAAGTCAAAGTCAAAGTCAAAAATGCTTTATTGCTGAAGACTTGTATTACAGATTTTCATTTTCATTTGGGGCCTTCAATAATGCAGGGCCATATTAGTAGCTATGTAAGAAATAGTTAAGTAGTTAAATCGATAGATAAGTCAGCATGGCTGTATAAAGTTTTTATAATCACTGATTTTAGGCCACCAATAGACCTGTCACTTTAAGTTTTGTTTTTAACTCTGAGCAAGTGCATGAACTTCTAATATACTGAACACTCAGCTCATATGTCAGTGTTTTAAAAATTGGCGATCTGGCTACAATCAATATTAGTCAAGTAGAACTAAATTACATTTCATTTGATATCCTATTGTCTCATTGTTCATTTGTCAACAAATAATTATTGGTAATATGAGCATAGTGACCAAAACCTTATATATGTCTTGCATGAACCAATTTGCTCCTCACCTTACCCCGACCCCCGAACTGTAAGGGTAATATTGTCCACATGAGTTTCATTAGCTCACACTACTTTGCTAACCACAAACCGTGTTAGTGGAACTAGGTCTTTCCAGATCTACACGACACAATTAAGGCGGGCGTGAGCGGGAGCAGCGGGGATAGGCAGCGGGGAAAACAGCGGGGGCAGCGGGGATAGGCAGCGGGGAAAACAGCGGGGGCAGCGGGGATAGGCAGCGGGGGAAGCCGGGGCAGCGGGGATAGGCAGCGGAGCAGCCGAAATAGGCAGCGGTGATGTTTTATTAGAAAGTATAGGCCCGATGTTAATGTGGGTTGAATATTTACATGTAGGCCTACATGAAATCAGCTTGTAAATATAGGTACCTAC
>JAXGGS010369164.1:0-12891 GCA_035585475.1 Armandia brevis
CACAGTGAGCAATCTGGTGCAGCGATCTTCAAGCTTTCAGAACTAGTCAAAGAGTACACGAACAGGTTACTTCAGTTGGGCAAAAGATAAATTATTGGCAAATAAAGCAAGCCAAATGCATAGAAAACGGCTTGATGATCAAGACAAACTAAAACCACATGATCCAGATAACCAAAATAAATCATGGGGTGCATTGCCATTCCAAAACGCTTTAAAGGGAAAAAATCTTGTTGTTCTTCTTTTAGGTGTTGCCTTCTTCCTAGTTGCCATAGGTGGATTCAATTTCTTCCCCGGGATATTCACAAAGCCAGAAGGAGCAAGCTCTATCATACCAGTTGATTCAATTGAAAGTTTAGAAGTATCAGGAAGTGAACCTGGGATTAAAAAACTTCAAAGAAATGCTTATATTGAAGATCCTAGTCAATTTGAAGCTTCTTCCATATTAAATATTGGTCGTAATCCAGATGACGCACCGATGGAAAATATTCCAGTAACAGTATCCGATACTAGTTTCTTCGAAGTTCTCAGAGAATTCAGATCAACAAGTGACAATGAAAGATATAGAGAACTTATACCAAAATTCCAAGATTTCGCTAATAAAGGGGATGCAAGATCCCAATATATATTAGCAAAAATGTATGATGATGGGTTAGGCACAAGACCATCAGACACAGAAGCAAGAAAATGGTATTCAAAAGCCGCAGAGAATGGCAATGTTGAATCAATGTATAAAACTGCAAACTATCTTTATAGTGGTGAAGGTCAACCGGTCGATAGAGAAGGAGCTATGTATTATTATGAACTTGCTTCTCAATATGGTCATGTGAATTCACAATATAATCTTGCATCATTATCTTCGGACCCAATGAAAGCATATTTCTATTTCAGCCTTGCTGCAAATAATGGCGACCAAGAAGCCTTTACAGCCGCAAAAGAAACCGCAAAATCATTGTCTTCACAACAAATAAGGCAAGTGGGTGAACAGATTGCAAATTATAATCAAAAAAACCCAAACCCTTCAAAGAATATAATTAATTTCTAGTGTTTCATATCTAAATGGATATTTATTTACCAATTGCCGAAATTTCTCTCAATATAATTCTTATTATCTCTATGGGTCTTTTCGTTGGTATTTTATCGGGCATGTTTGGTGTCGGCGGTGGGTTTCTAATGACACCAATATTAATTTTCATGGGAATACCACCCGCAATTGCCGTTGGTACGGAAGCAATGCAAATCTGTGGTGCTTCATTTTCGGGTATGATGACCCACCTTAAAAATAAAAATGTTGACCTTAGACTTGGTCTTTTATTGGTAATCGGTGGCCTTATTGGGGCTTCAATTGGTGTAGAGATATTTGCATCCGCCATGCAAAGTGGCGTTATTGATATAATAATTGCTTTTGGTTTTCTTATATTTTTGGGGCTCATTGGCTCATTGATGCTTATCGAATCGTCACTTCTTATCCTTAGACAAAAAGGTATTATCAAACAAAAGCCAAAACGAAAAAAAACAAAGACAACGGACGATAATAAATACAGCTTGGATAATCTTATCAACGCATTGCCATTCCAAATTGAATTAATACAATCCAAAAGACATATATCTGTTATCTTGCCACTTTCATTGGGTTTAATCGTTGGTATTCTATCCGCGATAATGGGTGTTGGTGGTGGTTTTATTATTGTACCTGCAATGATATATCTTCTTAGAATTCCAACGATAATTGCGATTGGAACATCTTTGTTCCAAGTCGTGTTTGTCACCGCCATTGCCACTTTTTTACATTCCAACACAAATCATACAGTTGATATCATACTTGGTTCTTTATTACTTATTGGCGGTGTAATCGGTGCCCAATTAGGGATAAGGCTTTCGCGAAGATTTAAAGCGGAGGAATTAAGGATCCTCTTAGCATTGTTAGTATTATCAGTATGTGTAAAATTCGCTTTTGATGTTTTCATCGAACCAGATGATATTTTTATATTATCTCGATTTAAGTTTGGACATTAAAAATGAGTAGAATTTATAAATTAACTTATATTTTCATTTTACTTTTATTCCCTTTCAATTTATCTGCGCAAGACAATGAAATTCAGGTACCAGAGGGTAGTCTTCTTGAACAAATATTTATGACACATAAAACTGTCAAAGAGGTTATTAAAGAAAACAGACCTCCACTTGCAGTGGAATTAGAAACCAAACAAATTAAAATCGAAACTGACTTCAAAGGGACAGAATTGATTATCTATGGCTCTGCAATATTACAAGAGAAACAAAAAGAGAGACATCTTGTTATCACGGTCCAAGGTAATTTTGAAAATTATTCTATTCAGAAGAAAAGTAGAAGGTTCGGTTTCTGGTTACCTGGTGAAAAGCACGCAATAAATAATGTACCAGGTTTCTTATATGTCGCCGCAAGTGAAGGCGCCGAAGAACTCGCACTTTCTCATTACAAATCGCTTTTACAAAATACTGAATATAAACAAAATGATGAAAATAAAGATGATAGCACAGAAGAAAATAATATTTTTGTCACGCCAATATTTGGAGACCATAATCCAGGACAAATTATCCATGACATAAAGGGTACAGAAGATTTATGGTCGATATTACAACATCCAATTGTTTGGGGAAGAAATGGTTTATTCAGAACAATCATAAATATTCCTGTAAAAGCAAGAACAGGTAATTATAAAGTAGAGACCTTTTATTATTCACAAAATGTTCCTTTAATGAAAACAGTTGATTATATTAATATTGGTCATCATGGAATAGAGGCGCATCTTTATAATGTGGCAAATAACAAGCCTGCATTATATGGGTTATTATGTTTATTTATCTCTATCTCTCTTGGATATCTCGCCGGTAGATTTATTAAATTCTAAATCACAATTTATTCAGTTTCTTTGCATATCTCTGAAAATATTACTTTGTTTGAAAAATGTATTTAAACATGCCATAACAGTTACAAAGCTATGGATAGGATTTAGATTATGTTTTTTCGTGTGATTATTATAACGCTCATTGGACTTGGAATTATTTTTTTTACAAATAATTACATGCAATCAAATGATGGAAATTCTATATTTTCACAAACGAATAAACAAAATACCCAGACATCCGGGGATAATACTTCTCAAATTGCTTCCGAAAATACAAACAAAGCACAGATTTACGGTCTGGCTGCTGCGCACCCTTTGGCCGCACATGCAGGGTTGAAAGTATTAAACCAAGGTGGAAATGCCATTGATGCATCGATTGCGGTTATGAGCATGCTTACATTGGTAGAACCACAATCAGCCGGTTTTGGTGGTGGCGCATTTATGTTATATTGGGATCAAGCAAGCAAATCTATGCATGGCTATGATGGTCGTGAAACTGCCCCGAAAAGTGCAACACCCGAACATTTTCTTGATGCTAATGGCCAACCGATGGAATTTTATGATGCGGTTGTTGGTGGTAAATCATTTGGAGTACCGGGCATACTTGCCATGCTTAAACTCGCACATGATGAATTTGGGCAAAATGAATGGAATGAAAATTTTAACGATGCGATAAATTCAGCCACAAATGGTTTTCAGCTTTCGGAACGGCTTTATGGTCATATAAAAGCAAAACCATTATTAGCAGAAATCCCAACCGTAAAAGATTACTTTTTCGATGAAAATGGCGAAGTACTTCCTGCGGGAACATTAATTAAAAACCCTGACTTTGCCAATAGCCTTACTCACCTTGCGGATGAAGGAATTGATTATCTTTATAATGGACCATTAGCCGATGCATTTATCGAAACTGTTGCCAATGGAAGAAATCCTGTCAAATTTACCCGTGAAGATTTTTCTGAATATACGGCCAAGAAAAGAGATGTAGTATGCGACGATTACCGTGTGCATTTTGTTTGTTCATTTAATATGCCTTCATCAGGCGGCATTACCATGCTTAATATTTTAAACATCTTGGAAAATTTTGACCTTTCTAAATATTCAGGTTTTTCAGATGTTGATTTCATTCACCTCTATCTCGAAGCATCAAGGCTGGCTTATGCTGATCGTGCGGTTTACCTTGCTGATCCGGATTTCCTTTTTGAACAAACTGGTTTTGATCCTGTGCTTGTCGCCGAGGGCATGAGCTCCGATGAATATGCAAAAACAAGAGCAAAATTAATCGATACAAAAAATGCTATGGAACTTGCCCCATCTGGTGATCCAATTAGTTTTGGTGAAAATCTTGCTCCACATACTGATTATGAACCACCATCAACGACACATTTTTCAATCCGTGATAAATATGGAAATGTTGTCTCTATGACGGCCACAATTGAATCGCATTTTGGTAATCATCATATGGCTGGCGGAATGTTTTTGAATAATGAATTAACTGACTTTTCGTTTATACCGATGAAAGATGGTAAAAAAATTGCTAATTCAGTTTTCCCAGGAAAAAGACCAAGATCATCAATGTCACCGGCAATTGTATTTAATACAAGTGGCGACCCGATTATGGCGATTGGTTCACCGGGTGGATCTAATATCATCGGATATGTAACAAAATCAATCATTGGTATTCTTGATTTTGATATGAGTGTCCAAGATGCGATAAATCTTCCTAATATTTCTACGGCCCGTGAAGTCCCGATCTTAGAGGAAAATAGATTTACAGAAGAGCAAAAAGCAAAATTAAGAAATATGGGACATAAGTTCAATGAGCGCCGTTTAACCAGTGGAATTAATGGTGTGAAATGGAATGAGAACCAAGAAATGGAAGGCGGCTCTGATCAAAGGGGCGAAGGAATTTTCATCAATAGTAACGAATCAAATGAAAATACAAATTAATTTTTAAAACTTAAAAAATTTCATTGACGTTCGGTTACATTATTACTATTAGTCCTAGATCAATGTAAAAATTTAATTTATGTGAGGCAGCATGAAAAGAACATACCAACCAAGTAGAATTGTACGTAAACGTAGACATGGTTTCCGTGCCAGAAAAGCTACCGTCGGCGGGAGAAGAGTTCTTGCTGCACGTCGTGCCAAGGGCAGAAGAATTCTAAGCGCTTAGTTGCACGGTTTTTCATTTACATTTTAAACAAAATAAATCTAGTTCCTTCATTGGTACATTGGGACATTGGTATTAAAAGTACATTGGTACCCAAAGTTCACTAGTACATTTGTACTCAAAGTTTATTAGTACATTGGTACTAGCAATAATATCACCATTTCTTACGGCAATAATTCCGTTTCATCTACATACCGCTTACTTACTCATCATTTATATTTTGCTATTTCTCGTAAAATACATATAAATGTTTTAGATTTGGCATAAGTTCCATGACAGAAATAGTTACCATAAAAACACGCAAAGAATTCCTTGCTTCCAGGAAAGGAAAAGCCATATATGGTAAATCTTTGCTTCTTGTTTACCACCGACCGGCTGAACGAAAATATGATGAAAATATTATCCCAGTTGGTATTACGGTAACCAAAAAAGTTGGTAATGCGGTAACAAGGAATTTTGTAAAAAGACGGTTAAGGCATGCAAGAAACTCAATGGATTGGGCGGTAAATAAAAAAGGCTATAATTACTTTTTAATTGCGAAAAAAGAATGTAGCAAAATAAACTTTGATGCCCTTTGCCAAGAGTTAAAAAACATGCTAGATCGCATCAATTAATATAAAGAGAGCCCTATGGACCGTAATTTTTTAATGTTTGTTATTATTGCCTTTGTTATTTTCGTTGGATGGCAAACATTTGTGATTGAACCAAATATCAAAGAAGCACAACTACCAGTTACTGCGTTATCTGAACAAGAAAATGTAAATGGACAAACTGCCAATGATTTAAATCAATCAAATGCCACATCTGATTTATCAACATTAAATCAAACAAATAAAGCGGCCACACAGCAAAAAGAAATTCTTTCAATTGACCAAGCATTAAATTCAGGCAACCGGGTCTATATTGATACACCTTCATTATCAGGTTCACTTAACCTCGAGGGTCTAAGGATCGATGATGTAACTTTGAAAAATTATTTTACTGACACATCAAATGAAAAAAATATCAGACTGCTTAACCCAAAAGGGACAAATCACTCACATTATTTGCAATTCGGTTTTATCGATAATCAGGGAATAGATGAAAATATTATTTGGGAACAGGTTGGCAATGGTAAATTAACACCATCAACTCCGATTAATTTGAAATATGAAACTGAAACTCTTCTTTATGAATTAAAAGTGTCTGTTGACGATATTTTTATGTTCAACCTTACTTTTAACATCTCTAACAAAACCGCAAATGACACATTACTCAGACCTTTTGCCGTTGCGGTTCAACGCAACTTTCCCGAGGAATATCAAAATTTCGCAATATTGCATGAAGGTTTGGTTGGAATTGCCAACTCAACTTTAATTGATGAATCATACAAAAAACTTGTAAAAAATTCAGAACTTGAACAATTCCCATCTACTGGTGGCTGGGTTGGTATTACGAATAAATATTGGCTTGCAGCAATCATACCAAATCAAACAGAAAACCTGTCACTTGGTTTTAAAAATATTGGCGATAGACAATTACCAATTTTCCGTGGTTCATACACAGGCGATGTATTAACAATTGCAGGAAATAATAACACAAATTTCAGCCTCAGAGCTTTTGCCGGCGTTAAAAATGTTGAAGTATTAAAACAATATCAATCAGGTATTATTGTGGATGATCAACAAACTGCCGAAGCAATTCCATATTTTGACAAGGCCGTTGATTGGGGAAATCTTTATTTTCTTACCCGCCCAATATTTTTCGTTTTGAATTTCTTCTTTAATCTTACTGGTCAATTCTGGCTTGCTATTATTTTATTAACATTGGTGATCAAGGCAATTTTATACCCGCTTGCATCCAAAGGATATGAATCAATGTCAAGGATGAAGAAAATTCAACCCCAGCTAATGGTTCTTAAGGAACGCCACAAAGATGACACCACAAAGATGCAACAAGAAACGATGGCACTTTATAAAAAGGAAAATGTTTCACCCTTACTTGGTTGTCTGCCAATATTAATTCAGATGCCAATTTTTTACTCACTTTATAAAACTTTGGTTGTAACAAGTGAAATGAGACATCAATCTTTCCTTTGGATTGATGACCTTTCTGATAAAGATCCATCAAATCTATTCAACTTATTTGGTCTTATTCCTTTTGATCCGACGGTAATTCCAATGATCGGAACTTTTCTTGCCATTGGTATTTTGCCATTATTAATGGGTGTTGGCATGTGGGTTCAAACCTCGCTTAATCCGCCACCAACTGATCCAACCCAGCGTAAAATATTTGCCCTTATGCCTATATTCTTTACTTTTATCTTTGCTCCTTTTGCCGCAGGGCTTGTTCTTTATTGGTTCTGGAACACTGTTTTATCTGTTCTTCAACAAGCATGGATTTTAAAGAAAAATGATGTCGATATTGAATTGATCAGCAATTTCAAAAGAATGTTTACAAAGAAAAAAATCGATAAGTAACCAAACTTACAAAAAATATTAAAATGGAAAACAATCAAAACAAGCCCTTTATATCTGCGCGGTTATTATTTGAAAAACACGCAACCTTTCTTAAGGGTGTTGTTAATATGGATGGACTTCCACAAACAAACATCACCGAGGTCGCTTTTGCTGGACGTTCAAATGTTGGGAAATCAACTCTTTTAAATTCACTGACAAGGCAAAATAGCCTTGCACGGACATCAAATACTCCGGGCCGGACAAGGGAAATTAACTTTTTTGCCATTGATGATTTAATCTATCTTGTGGATTTACCGGGCTATGGTTATGCCAAGGCATCGAAATCATTGATCATGGGTTGGACAAAATTAATGCATGATTATTTTCGTGGTCGTACCCAATTAAGGCGGGTATTCATCCTTATTGATAGTCGCCATGGTCTGAAAGATAGTGACATTAATTTTATGAAGTTCCTAAATGATGTTGCCCAGCCATATCAAATTGTTCTGACAAAAGTTGATAAAGCCAAAAAAATTGAATTAGAACAATTAAATATAAAAACCTTTGAAGCGACAAAGAAGTTCCCTGCCTGTAATCCAAAAATTCTTAATGTAAGTTCCATCAAGAAAATTGGACTTACTGAATTAATGGATGAAATCGCATATCTTATTAATCAATAATAAAGTAAATCTGTCGATAATAATTCGTACCTTAATTTCCTATAAAATTTTAAAAGGCTCGAACATGATTTACTTTCTTCTACTTGCAATTATCCAAGGGATTACAGAATTCCTTCCTATTTCTTCTTCGGCTCATTTAATTTTATTACCCCAATTAACAAATAATATTGACCAAGGTCCATTGATTGATATCGCTGCACATGTGGGTACATTATTTGCCATATTATTATATTTTCACAAGGAATGTAAAACATTGATCATTGGCCTGTTTGATATAATCACCTTTAAGAAAACTGAAAATCAGAAATTGACGTTTTTCATAATTCTAAGTGCTTTTCCGGTGTTAATTGTTGGTGCGATAATGCAAAAGCTTGATTTAATTGATTATCTACGGGATATAAGAATCATCGCCTTTACATCAATATTCTTTGGTATTGTTCTTTTTTTTGCGGATAAATATGGGGCAACAAACAAAAACAAAGTCGGATTAAAAGAAATAATAATTTTCGGTTTTATGCAAGTTCTTGCTATTTTCCCGGGTACATCACGTTCAGGTATTACCATGACGGCGTCACGTATCCTTGGATTTAATCGTGAAGAGGGTGCAAAATACTCTCTCTTAATGTCTATCCCTGTTATTGCCGTTTTTGGCGCATATGCATTTTTGCAATTATTCATTGGCGATGAGGCCGTAAATGGTCAAGTCGCAAGCGACCAGCTTATGGGTGGTTTAGTGGTGATGATATTCTCTTTCCTTGCGGCATTGCTTACTTTATTTCTTTTTATGAAATATATTAAAAAAATAGGGTTTTTACCTTTTGTAATTTATCGTATCTTACTTGGATGTGTACTTTTACTAATAATATTCAAAGTAATTTAAAAAGTGATCAAAGATGAAATCGCCGACCTATGAAGGAATAATTGAAGCTTTTTCCACGATAAATCGTGATTACCCTGCTACGCCACTTTTGTCTTTTCCATTTCTAAATCAAATATATGGCGCGGATATATATTTAAAATGCGAATATTTGCAACAATCTGGTTCTTTTAAATTTCGTGGTGCTTTTCATGCAATCAGCAAAATCACAAAAGAAAAGAAACCGTTTGGTGTTGTAGCTTTTTCATCAGGAAATCATGGTGGTGCAATTGCATTGGCGGCCAAGATAAATAATATCTCAGCCAAGATTATAATTCCACATGATGCCCCAAATGTAAAAAAGCAGAAAATAATCAATTGTGGTGCAGAAATAATTGAATATGACCGATTTACCGATGATCGTGAAATAATCGCAGAAAAAATTGCCAAGGATGAGAACCGAACTCTCCTTCCCTCTTTTGATCATCCAAATATTATCGAAGGTCAGGGTACCATATCACTCGAAGCAGAATTACAGTTAAAATATGGTGCTCTATTAAACAAAGGAAGCTTCACAGACAAGGATATTGATAATCTTGATACCCAATTCGATATTGTCGTCACCCCATGCTCTGGTGGTGGACTAGCCTCAGGACAGGCACTTTATTATTCACAAAAGGAAAATAAACCTGATCTTTATTTATGTGAACCAGAATTTTTTAATAAAACATGCAATTTCCTCAATCAACAGGATAATCCGCTTAATTTCACTAAGCACACTTATTGTGATGCTCTGATGGCACCAAAAACAGGGCAGTTGCCTTTGGAAATCCTGAGAAATTACAAAAAAAACGCAAATGCACGTGGCATTATGGTTTCAGAAAAGCAAATTGATGATGCTATGAAATTTATTATCAATAAATTGAATATTTTTATCGAACATTCTTCATCTACGGTTATAGCTGCATTGATTGGTAATCATATTGGTTTAACAAGCTCCGATTTAACGGAAATCCAAGCATCCTCAAATGATACGGGATCAAACAACAACGATAAAAATAACCGAAAAAAAGTACTACTTATACTTTCTGGGGGAAATATGGATCACAAAAACTTACTAAATTATTTCGATATTTAAAAAATTCTACCTTTTTATAAATCATTTAATAGGGTTTTTTAGCTATGCTATGTGTAAGTTTAAAAAGTATTCATATGAAACAACATTTTTCTAGATTCCTTGGTGATGGTGAAGAAAACATCGATTTGGCTAAATGTCATTCTTCTTCAACCGTATATATCAAAGAAGTCCTTGCCCACGACATCGTAAACTTAACCAATGAAAAAGCCTCTGATTTTGAAGAGGATGATTTAATATATGTAGCCTATGACCAAGATGGTGAACATATTGCAATGGCCGATAATCGTGAATTAGTTTTCGTAGCTGCACGTCATCTTGATAGAAAACCGGTATCAAGTCACTAATATCATCACCTGTGACAAGTTACTATGGATATCACTCGTGACAGCTCAGTAACGAGTCACATGTGACAAGTCACCCTCAAAAACAAGAAATTTCAATTTAATATTGTGGCAATTGTGCTTCTTTTGGATCAATATTTTTTGTCAAACATATAGCCATCAAACAATTATACATCAACATTGAAACGGTCATTGGACCAACGCCACCCGGCACAGGTGTATATGCGTATGATTTTGAATAAGCCGCCTTGCTACAATCACCGACCAAAATCTTTTTATCATTACGTTCAATTCGGTTAATACCAACATCAATGATAATTAATTTATCGTGGATATTTTCGTCATTGATCATTTCCGGAACACCCGTCGCAACGCAAAGAATATCACTTTTTGCAATAAGATCACCGATATTCTTTGTCCGTGAATGCGCCATTGTAACGGTGGCATTCTCGGTGAGTAAAAGATTAAAAAGTGGCCGCCCCACTAATAATGAACGACCAACAATAAGAACATTCTTCCCGCTTATTTTCTCTTCTACTTGTTTAATAAGGAATAAGGAACCAAGCGCAGTACATGGTATCAGACCCGAAACATGACCCGAAGCAAGCAGGCCAATATTAGAAAATGTAAGACCATCAACATCTTTTTTCGGATCAATATTTTCAATGAATTCTCTTCTATATTGTTCAAGATGTTGCGGTAAAGGCAATTGTAATAATATTCCATGAATATTATCATCCTCATTCAGCTTTTTGATTTTTGATGCTAATTCATCTTTTTTACAGTCTTTTTCAAGTCTGACTAAAACTGATTTTATACCGATTTCTCCGGCTCTTTTGATTTTATGTTGAACATAGACCTGTGAGGCAGGATCTTCTCCCACTAGGATAACCGCAAGGCATGGCGTGATACCCATACTCTCAAAAAATGGCAAAGATTTATTTCGCAAATCAGCGCAAATATTATTAGCTAGCTCTTTGCCATTAATTACTATGGGCATATATATTCTAGAATATGTAGGTATTTAAAAAATATTTAAATGTTGTCAAAAATACAAATAAGATAATCGGTGAAAGATCAATACCTTGAAATGGTGGTATTACTTTACGGATTGGGTTTAATGCAGGTTCGGTAAGGGCTGAACAAAATGCAAGAATTTTCTGTACTGCCGGAGTTTGACTATTAAGAACATCAAAAGCAACAAGCCATGAAAGAACTGCCGTAATTATTAAAATAAAAATATAAATATCTATTAATTGATTAACTACAAATCCGATGAGTAACATATTAAAACCTTTTTTTCGTGATATTTATATATATATACATTTTAAAAAAATTATAAAGTAACAATATCGAATAATTTTATTCTTCTAGATTTTTTTGAAATCTCCAAGCATCAATACACATATCTTCGAGTGTATGTGCTGTCTTAAAGCCCATTTTTTCCGTGGCTAATTTGACATTTGCAACCAAAATTGAATTGTCACCGGCTCTTTTATCAACGATTTTATATGGAATATTAATTCCC
This sequence comes from Armandia brevis, assembly GCA_035585475.1. Lineage (NCBI taxonomy): Eukaryota > Metazoa > Annelida > Polychaeta > Opheliidae > Armandia > Armandia brevis. The sequence goes on from JAXGGS010369164.1 coordinate 12,040, forward strand.
GTAGCTTCAATAAATACATTAATCATTTCAAGAACTGAGCTACCCACGCCTGTTCCAATATTTAAAATATTTGGCATATCATTTTTATCAACCATCGCTTCTATGGCCATCAAATGTGCCTTTGCAAGATCAACAACATGAATATAGTCCCGTATCCCTGTGCCATCGGGTGTGTCATAATCGTCACCAAATACACTTAAAATTTCTCTTTTACCGGCCGCTACTTGGGTTAAATATGGGAATAAATTATTTGGATATGTTGGATTTTCCCCAATAAGTCCTGATTTATGCGCACCAATTGGATTAAAGTATCTAAGACAAATATAGTTAAATTGACTGTGAACATTGGCATAATCACTCAATATTTGTTCTGAATATAATTTTGTCCAACCATATGGATTACTTGGTTTTAACGGAGATTCTTCTGTGAATGGACATGGGAAATCAGTATCATATACAGTCGCAGAAGAAGAAAATAAGAAGTCTATATTCTTATCACCCACAGCAGATAAAAGATTTATCGTCGAATTAATATTTACATCATGATATAAAAGCGGTTTTTCAACCGATTCACCGACTGCTTTTTCACCTGCAAGATGTATGATAGCGCCAACATTATCATTTATAAGCATTTCTTCGATTTGTTTTTGTGAAGAATAACGCGAAAGGTCAATTACATACGCCTTTGGCGAAATATTTGTAATTTCTTTTATACTTTTAATGGTTTTTGTTTCTAAGCTACTTCTTTTATCAAGTAATATGACTTCATGACCATTTTCAATCATCATACATGCAATATGTGGCCCAATATATCCGGCGGCGCCAGTAATTAGAATCTTTTTCTTAATCTTC